>CANXYC011093809.1:0-14522 GCA_948193065.1 Aleurites moluccanus | reverse complement strand
TTGAGGCAAATAACTCTTCCCTTGTAAATTCAATGAGATTCTGAATTGCCAAATCCTACACTCCCTGCAATTCAATCCACACAAAATTAGTTTTCAGGGTCATAAAACGTTAAATATGTTAGAAATTGCCTCTTATTACATATTTAGAGATACAACTTGTTACTTGTGTGCTGTAGAATATCACTCAATATTATTCATACCTCTTAGTAGAGCCCTAATTTGTCTGTCTCAATGAGTCCTCACTCCTCCCCGACGAAAAGCATCCATAATGACATTTAATTTTCTTGCGACATCCCTCATATTCATACGTTCTCCTACTTGTTCTGCTGAACATGCAAGTCCAATTTCAAGGATTGAGACAATACATTTTTGTACATTATTATCCCCTAGCAATTCAAGTTTTGGATCCAAAACCTGCATGACTTGTCCTGGAATCTTAGCTTTAACATAATTGTGGAGATTCAATCCATTTGTAAACATTTCATCAGTTGGTTTCTTCCCTGTAAAAATCTCCAACAAAATGATACCGAAACTATACACATCTCCAGATATTGTTGCCTCGCTACCAATTCCGTACTCTATAGTGAATAAGTGTAAAACAACTATTAGATGGTCATTGAGTAACTAATCCATTCAGAGAAAACTTATAATGTTACATGTATCTATTGTAAATAAGTGAAAAGTATGAAAATTTTTACCTGGAGCCATGTAGCCGATTGTTCCCTTTATCCCAATTGAGCTAGTCTGGCCTTGAGAAGAATTATTAATGGTTTTGAAAAGGATCTTGGACAATCCAAAATCACCCACATGAGCAGTCATTTCATTGTCAAGCAGAATATTACTTGGTTTCAAGTCACAGTGGATGACCGGATCTTCACAATCATCATGAAGATAATGCAATGCAAATGACAAATCAATTGCAATACGCAGTCTCTGAAGAAAGTTCAAATTCTGCACCTGATTATTACCATTATCTTCTTGATGCAGCCATGTGTCCAAACTTCCATTCTCCATGAAATCATATACTAGCGCTTTGAAGTCATTGCCTTTGAAGTCAATGCTGGAGCAGTATGTCAAAATCTTTACCAAATTCCGATGTCTGATGTTTCTCAATGCCTTGCACTCGGCTATGAAGCTCTTGGATGCTCCATTTTGTTCAAGGTTGAGTACCTTTACAGCAACTAACTTCCCCCCATTCTGATCGAGAATTCCTCTGTATACTAAGCCAAAGCCACCTTGTCCAATTAAGTTGTCTGAAGAAAATCCCCCAGTTGCGTGCAAAAGTTCGTTGTATGAAATTTGGGGAAGTTGATCTATAATAATTGGTGTGAGAGATGGATTCTTTCTTGACTTCCGCCAATAGATAACACATAGTAAGGATGCTATTACCATTAGAAACAAAAATGAAGTAATGGTTGTTGTAAGGATTATGACAGTGGGAGACCTTTTGTGTTTCCTATGTTTGACAGGGCATGCTGGCAGTTTCAATTCGGAGATACCACCACAAAGATTTGTATTTCCAGCAACGGAAAATTCACTTGCATTGCTGAAAACTCCTTTTATTGATACTTCACCCTCAAGATTATTGAAAGAGAGATTCAAATAATGCAAAAACAAAAGTTTCTCTAGCCCTTCCGGGATACTTCCTGTTAAATTGTTGCTTGATAAGTCCAAATCTCGAAGACCTTTTAAGGAAGCAATTGATGGAGGAACGTTTCCTTGAAGGAAGTTGCACTGCATATTAAGGGTTTCTAGGCTCAAACAATCACCTAATGTTTCAGGAATATTCCCAGACAATTTGTTGTTAGAGAAGTCCAACGAATTTATGTTTTTCAGTGTGCCAATTTCTAGGGGCAGAGGACCCATTAGTGAGTTGTGAGATAAGTTGAGAATAATTGATAAAGAAGGAAGAGAAAAGACCAGTTGAGGTATGGTGCCAATCAATTTATTTTGTGCAATATCCAAGTATTGCAGATTTTGGCAACTGCCAAGACTTGATGTTATGGTTCCTTCTAATTTGTTACTTGATAAATAGCAATAAGACAACTGGGTCATGTTACCTATAGTTGACGGGATTTGGCCAGTCAGCATATTTCCCCATAAACTCAATACCTGCAGCTTATGAAGCATCCCAAAAGAAATGGGAATGGTACCAGAAAAAAGGTTTCCGTTCATGGACAGTATAAACAAATTCACAAGATTCCCTACTTCTTCTGGAATTTTATCTAATATTTGATTGCCTCCTAGGTATAATCTACCAAGATTTGCTGAGAAATTGCCAATCAATCTAGGTAACACACCACCAAAATTATTATAAGCAAAAGATATTCCTTCTAGATTAGTACAGTTTGACAAAGATACAAGAAAACTCAAATCTTCACTTCTATTGCTCCCAAGAAAATTTTCCTCCAAATTAAGTCGCTGAAGAGCTTTTAGTTGTCCTAAATTCATTGGAACTTTTCCTGTGAAATTGTTCTGAGAAAGGTCAAGGAGATCAAGCTGAGAAGCATTGGTGAATGAAACTGGAATACTTCCATACAACTGATTTACACTGATGCCAAATTTTTGTAATTTAGGGAGAGTAATGCCTATGTTTTCTGGGAGACTCCCTTTCAATTGATTCAGAGCAGCGGAAAATAAAATGATGGATGAGATATTGAAAATGGATAAAGGTATTTTACCGGTCAGATAGTTCTCTCCAATCGAGAATTGAGTTAAGCTTTTGAGTCGTCCCAATTCATTTGGGATAAGTCCCCTTAAGTTATTTTGAGCTACAAATAAGTCTTCGAGGGATGAAAGATTTCCAAAAGAATGTGGGATCTCTCCTGTGAGATTGTTCCTATCAAGAACAAGTGTCTCAAGTTTCTTTAAACAGCCTAGCTCTACTGGAATTTTCCCTACCAACCTGTTGCCAATGAGATCCAAAATCCTAAGCTCTGAGCAGTAGCTGATGTTGACCGGAATTTCTCCTCCCAGTGTGTTAAAGCTTAGATTGAGATTTCTTAGTCGGAACAAGTTACCAACTTCTTGAGGAATTTCACCATGGAAGCTGTTGTTGTAAAGATTTAGGAACCTTAAGAAGGTGAGGTTCCCTATATATGGAGAGATGGTTCCAGACAAGTCAAGACCGTGGAGGTCTAGAGATACAACTCTCTGATGTTTTCTTCCACAAGTAACCCCATTCCAGGAGCAGAAGCTGACAGAATCATTCCATGATCTGAAGATGCCATCATTGTCGCCTGCTATCTGTGCTTTGAATTCCATAAGTGCAAGTCTATCAGTCTCATTTCCAAAGTTATTGAAGGAATCAACAGGTTGCAAGCATAGTATGCTTAAAGAAATTAAGACAACCAATTGAACATGAGCACTAAGTTCCATTTCTGCAGGGTTCATAATAAATTTGTAATACTGAGTGATTTCATTACTAGCTATATATAGTGGCATTAGTTAATTTATAAATTATGAACATCTTGATCATGCATGTCAGCATGACGTGAGATTAAATAAGTAAATCATGGCATTACATTTTTTAAAAGATTACAAAATCTAAATGTGTTTTCACTTTATACATTTGTCGATTCACTTTTTATAGATTTTCATACGTATGTATTCACTTTTCCTTGCACTACAAAAATTCTGAGTTGATGGGACAACTAAAATAGTCCAGTAATCAGCTTATTGACTTGGCTTGCTACTGGCTATACCTTAATTATATTTATCTGCTAATATGTACTTAATAGGTAATAAGTTATAACCAAGTTAATGGGGTATATATATATATATGGTAAGGATACAACGTCTTGGTTCCCTTCTTGACTTTGAATTTTTTCTAGAAAACTTTATGTTATAATATCTCCAATATTATTGAAATTAAAAATAGAATAACTTGACTTTGACATTAAAAATAGAATAGTACCATTATTGGTATTCGTTGTAATATCTGCAATATTATTGAAATTAAAAATAGAATAATTTTAGTTGACAATTTGATATTGACAATTAAAATATAATAATGTTATTATTTATATTTGGGGAATCAAATAAAATTTTTTTTATTTAAATTTAAAACCGAAAAATCAGATTGACGAATTTTCAAGAAAATCAATCCCAAAAATAGCTTAATTGAATTGATAAATTTAATCAGTGGTTAGCTTAATCAAATCCTAATAAAATATATATATATATATTGTGATATATTAGTTATTTATGATTAATAAATGAGAATATTTATATTTTTATCATTATTTTTTATAAAATAATACTTAAAACATACTCCCTCCGTTTTTTTTTATTTGCCGTTTTAGAAATTCATCCATTTTTATTTTTAATTATTGTCTTAAATTTCTAAAGTAATATTTATCAATTTTTTTCTATTTTATCCTTATAACATTTAATTAGAATACAATTACTTAATTTAAGATAAGATTAATGATATAAAATTAAATTAATTATTTTAAATCTAATTAATAAGTGTCTTAATATGTGTGTAAAAATAGAGAGAGTACTATATAATACACTAAATAAATTAAAAATTAAAGATAATAAAAGTAATTATATTCATATATGTTAACAGAAGAGATTTTCTAGATTTGTACAGCTCAACATGAGAAAAATTTATAAATTATTATTAAAGAAAAATTAATTATTCTTGACAGAGTTTCAAAAACTAATTATATGGTAATTGTAGCTGTAATTAGCTATAAATATCTATTATTTGTAACTATAAAAAGGGCGTGGATCCCTTAGCTTAATATATCATAAAAGAAGAGACGTGTTTTTATCTTTGACAATAGATACTTTAGAACAATATATAGTTATATACATTAAAAATAAGAAATTTATTAAATATAATCATTATTAAAAATTTTGTGTATTAAATATAAGTAATAATTGATTAATATAAAATAAATTTAATTCATTAAAATAAAATTCTATTAATCAGAAAATCAAATTGATAAAAATCGATTAATTAAACAGTTAATCAATTAATGATTAATTTATATAAATAGAAGCCAAAAACTAATAATTAGTTGCTTTTTCCAAATCTATTTTTTACTATGGAAGTTCACCTATTCTTATATAGGTCTTGTTGGTATTAGGGAGTTTAAACGTTAATTAGGTAAACTTTGATTCTTGGAAGGTTCTGAGTATTATTCCTCCGAGTTGACATATTTGAAACAGCGCTTTCTAAGTGATTATAGTGATGATATATGATAGATTTGTATAGCATAATTTATTCTTTTTGCATATTTCAGCAATCATATCAATATATACAAATCCAATCCAAAAGATATAATTTCTTGTTAAAATTTTATTATAAAAATGTCTATTAAAATAATTTTAATTATAGGTAATATGCAAGTTTGATTAAAAATCTATGAAGAGAGATGATAGGGATTATGGTCCAAATGAGTTGAGTCATTCATGAGCGAATTCATATTTTGTTCGATAAAAGTTTGTTCACGTTTCGTTTATTTTATAAATAAATCAAGTTTGATTATTACTTTAAAGTTCGATAAATAAACGAGTTGAATTTGATTAAAACTAAACTTAGTTCGAATAAATTTGTGAACAACTAGATTTAGGATTGTTAATTTAATCCGACCCATTTATCCACCCCATTTAATGGTGGGATAGATACGGATCGTAAATTATATATTCAATTTGAGTCGAATTTAGATTTACTCTACCCATTCGAAGTCAGAATCAGATATGTATCATAATAATAATAATAATAACAATAATAATAATAATAATAATAAAGAATGAAAAGATAAAATCCAAAATCTATATGCTTCTCTCAAATTTTTAGACTTTCTATTTCCCAGCCGTTGTTCTCTCTTCATTTCTTTTTTTCATTTCTGCCTTGTCCTGCTTTGCGACCGCTTATCATGCTATGAAGCACCGACACTCTCAACAATATGGAGAGTCAATGTTCGACACATTTCTAACACTGACACACTTTGACATGCTTCCGAAAAGCGTCCAACACGTGGTTAACAATTTTTGACACGTTGACTAATTCGACACGCGTATTTGATCATGTCCGACACGGTGAAATGATAATTTTATAAATAAAATTCAACTTCTCTTAAATTCTTAACCCAACTTCTCATTCTATTCCCTAATATAGCTTCTCATTCCTTTTCTAAAAGCTTATCATTCATTTTTTAAAAACCCAGCTTTTGGTTCGTTTCTAAAATGCAAACATCTTCGCCTCTATCTTCAAGATCAAGCATTCGCCAATTCTCTGGTTTTTCTTTTTTTTTTTTTTTTTTTTTTTTTTTTTTTTTTTTTTTAAAAAAATTCCTTGTTTCTAATTTGTGTTTTTAATTTCAGACTCTTCTCTTATAATTTGTGTCTTCATCTTCATCTTCTTGTTATTTCTAATCTCGGTGAAGTTGTTTTCTTTCTCTGTTTTTTTTTTTTTTTTTTTTTTGTTTCTTCAATCTGTGTTGCGTTAAAACTATAGCTGTATATTGTGAAACCTGTTAAAAATTAAGTTTAGGTTTTATTTTTTCAATATGTGTTTCTACTGGTAGCACGATAATGGTAGAAATAATACTAGTTTTTTTTTTTAATTGTTATTGTTAATATAATTAGAAATTACAGTTTCTATTTGTAAGATATAAAAAATGGTTAGAAATAAATAAATAATGGATATAATTTGTTTTATTTATTTATTTTGTTAAATTAATGAATATAAATGATAATATATATAATATATATATTAAAAATATTATTTAATATTCAAACGTGTTTTAAGGTATCGAAATTTAAATTTTTTGATAATTAATGTGTCGAAATATCGTGTTGTGTCGTGTTGTATATCACGTATCGATTTCGATTTCGCCTGTGACTTGTGTCGCGTGTCACATATCTTATCACAAGTATTATTATGTAATGTCTACCTTATTAAACTAATATTTTCTGTGATATCTACTTGCTGCTTAGTATTGATTTATTTTTGTGAAAATTTACAACATAATACAACAAAATGTTTGTTTGCAATAACGTCAATTATATTCTCTTGCTTTAACATTTTCTTCTCAATTATGTCCTTCATTTTGCATATTTTCCTATGTCATCCTCTGATCCATTGTAGTTTTGCAGGAAGCTCCACAAAATGTGTAAGGATCCTCAAATGCTTGTTGATATATTATATATATTATACTAAAACAAAATGCTATGTAATAAATGCTCCAAGAATTTTTTTTTAATATATTTTCATTAAATTAAATTTATAATTATAAAATTAAAAGTTATCTTAATTAGGAAAATAATGTAGAATCTTGAATTCTCTTAATAAAAAATAATTATTTAAAAGATTTGACAATTTTTAAATACTAATTGTTTTTATTATTTTAATTATTAAAAGTTACCCTTTTAGATTTAAATTTTTTTGCTATATAAATGATGTTTGACACTCAACCTTTGCTATTAAATTTTCACCTTTTTATGAATTTAATTTTTTTTAGATGGTGCAACCATGATTTTTGGGAAGCAACCTATTATTTTTAAAAACGATAAATTTTACGGCAAGTTCTACTCAAGTAGAAATAGAATGTATCCCCTTATTATAGAGCAAAATCAAGTTGAAAAAAAATTAGTAATTGAGAAGGATCCAAAAGAAGAATATGCTTTAGATATACTTTTAGATGAGATAGATGAATGGTGTGAAAAAATAAGAAAAAATTCGAGAAATAAAAAAATAAAATAGAAAATTAGTAGAGGATGTTTGCACAACAGGTTAATCAAGGACAAATAAAAAATTTGACGACATATTTTAATTTTATTAAGAATTTTTTTAAAAACCATGAGTTGTTAAAAATATAATCGTTGTAATTGTTATTTGATATTAATAATTATTGATTTTTCTCTATTTTAATTGATCTATTTTTCATAAGTACAAGTTTTTTTCTTTCAAAATAAATATAATATTTATACTGTTATACCTTAAAAAAAAAAAATCATAGAACTTGATTACTAATATAACTATAGTTTATATTGACCTAATACTAATTGTGCGAATAAAATAATTTAATATTATTTATGCCTAGTTTAATTTTGGCTTCTCTAATAATACTAAAATTAAATATAAATTTTTAATTAACCCTTTAATAGTTATTTATAATTTATACCAATAAAATTTTCTAATTCCATCCCTAAATTAAAAATATAATCGTTATAATTCTTGTTTGATGTTAATAATTATTGATTTTTCTCTATTTTAGTTGATCTATTTTTTATAAGTACAAGTTTTTTCTTCCAAAATGAATATAATATCTATATTGCTATACCTTGAAGAAGAAAAATCATAAAATTTGATTGCTAATATAACTATAGTTTATATTGATCTAACACTAATTGTGCGAATAAAATAATTTAATATTACTTATGCCTAGTTTAATTTTAACCCCCTAATAAAATTTTTTAGCATTTATTACGTAGCATTTTTCACACTATTGCTTATATTAGTATTTAAAAATTATCAAATTATTATTCTTAATTAAGAGAATTATAGATTATAGATTATTTTCTTAATTAAGATAATTTTTAATTTTATAAATATAAATTAAAAAATTTAAAAATGTAAATTTAATTTAATTTAATGAAAATATATTATTTTTTTTTTCTTCGAGCATTTATAGTGAACGAGCTAGTGGTCTTTGTCTTAGTATAATATATAGATACAGATACATCAATTGCCACTTTTATGTCGTTTGCTCAATGGTGTCGAGCAATTTCCAATTTCACTATCACATACATCTGAAAAAACTCTTGAAGCTAAAAAAATAAAAAAATAAAAAAAAATTATCATATAAATTATAAAAGATAAAATAACAAAATATCATAAACTAAAATTTCTATGCCAAAATAATATGAAAGAAAATAAATTATACCTTTTCATTATTGTTAACTTCACTATCTAATCCAATATAATTGGCATATTGATCCTTAAAAATTGGATGTAATATCAAAAATTTGACAAATCATATATAAAAATATAAAAAAATGTTATGACGGAAAAATCTAACCTTAATTGCAATAGAACTGCTCATAACAGTTTCAATGAGTTTATCATCGTCACTCTTCTAACAACAGTATAAGTACTGAATATCTCCTTGAGATTATAAGATGAAATTTCAATTTTAAAAATGAACTTCCTATCTACCACAATATTGTCATATTTTCTACTTCAGGAGGTTCTAGAAAATGAGAAGGCGTAAAGTCATTTAAACTCGTAGAATTCCAAATAATTATTTTTTATACAGAAAATTCGACGTAATTTCCTCTATTTTCCAACTATTATCCATGACCAAAATCCTTCTCTTCTACATATAATCAATTAACTCAACCTGCAAAAGAAATTTCACTTTTAATACATTCATTCTTATACCCTCAACTTTAATAGTAAAAATCACTCACCACAAATCAAATATTTTCATGTCAATATTCATACCATCATTACTAATTATTTCCATTAGGTTAATATAATGCACATATCATTAGGAAATATCATATGTTCAACATTTTTTAACATTTACGTATTCCAAAATATTATTTAACTTTTTACAAATCATGGAGCACTCTAGAAGTAAAACATCAAAATATGGAGACTATACATAGAAAAGAAAGGTTTGCAGTCGAAGAAGAGCATAAGTTGGAACCACACCTATCAACAATTCCCTGAAAAATAATAAACCACTAAAAGGTGAGATAATATTCAGTGAGCAATGTATACATATCACTTCACTTGTGAAGCTAGGTTTAAAAAAGAGGCTTACAAGAGAAGCAAAAGAATATAATAAGAACAATTTATAAATTGTTAAGCAATTAAAGAACAAATTAGTAAATTAGCCATTGAAAATGTAAATCAATAACAAACATACAACATGGGTATAGATATGAAACCATAATGAATGATATAGGTGGTGTACATCAATAAGTGAATGCAACAGCTAATGAGTTGCAATAATAAATTGCTATAATGACAGATTTATAATCACTTTATAAAGCAGAGGCTACAATTGGTAGTATACTTATCACCCATACAGCTGATCAGACTGTATGGCTGAAAACACCCCTCTCAGCTGGGGTTCACTGTAAACATTTTATTGTGCACTTTGTCACATCCCACTTTTGGGATATGACGGTTTTAGGGCACAGGGAAGGCATAAGACCGCCTACACCTATAGAACCCCTTACTTATCAATTTTCGAAAAAATCTGCCAAAGTTTTTCCTATATTTTTCATACTATTCCTAATCTAAAATCGGGTCGTTTAACAAAACACAGCTTGTAGAAAAATTACACTCTCAATAAAATTCCTTATACCCTCAACTCCAATACACCAAAAATGCAAATAAACACTTCCATAATTATTCTCATACCTTTCAGTAGATTCATTATAATTTAGATTCAATATTTACATTTTAAAGTATTTGTTGATTAAGTGTTTACAAATTTATATTGCAAAATCTAAGTCAAAATCATGGAGCTAAATTCTAGAATTGCTACAATATCCAAATATCCCAAACCGTACGTAGATAATGTAGGTTCCCAGCGAGAAGAAGAAAGAGAGATGGAACCGTCACTATCTAAGTCGCTCCTATAAAAAAATAAACCACAACAATGTGAGTATAACTAAGTGAGTATCTTTTTAATAATAGAAAAAGGCTAGCAAGTTATATTTGAGAATATTGATTTATAATAAATAGATAGAGATGATGCAAATAAAGAAATATGGAACACATAGGTCATTACTCAATGAATAAGTGAGTCAATAATAATAATAATAATAATAAGAAAGACAGAAAATTTTGGGTCCATATAATCCACATAGAAGAGCTGTATATCTCGGTAGTAATCAATTACTTTGAGCATAAGGTTGATCAGACCTTATGATCAAGACCTTACCCCCTTCTAGGTAGGGTCCGCAAAGAATACTCATTGTGCTCAATGCCAATGTAGTAAACTCTACCCCATCGGTGGATCTTTCTATCATAATCATATCATTATAACAATGGGATTCACATAGAATAGCCATATAATAAATAATCACATTTAAGGTTATATATCAACAATCAAGAGTCAATGGAAGAGATATTCAAGTAATGAAGATAATTAGGAAAGTTCATGTAATTCATATATATATATATATATAATTAAATTTTATCAAAGACAATTTAGAATGGAATAAAAGTCCAAAGTAGAAGGATTCAATAATTCCAATGGAGTAAGACAAAGCATTGATATATATATACATTACTCACCTCTAAACCCAAATTTGCCAACTATTCTCTTCCTCAATTAACCAAGGCAATAGGGATGCTCCAACTCTTTATCATCTTTGTCTTTATTTTTGGAAGCTATATATTCAAATTAAATTTCAATTTAGACTTCAATTAGTATGAAATTATTTTAATTAAATTTTAAGAAAAAAAATTTTACATTTCCCCTAAATCTTAGGGTTTCGGCTAGGGTTTTCAATGCTGACAGCCTAGGTTCTCCTAGTCATATTTTAAGTTATAATTATTCATTTCTTGTAATTATTTTTTTCTAAAATTAGACATCTCAAACTATAATATATCCAAAATTGAGATCATTCTGATCACTACACAATTTATAGTGAATTTTTAAACTCTGCCCTGCACCATTGCAACATCTGTCCGGGCAGACTCTAATCTTTTTATTATAACTCAAATTATAAATGTTCAATTGTAAAACTATTTTACAGGAATTTATAAGACATATAAATAAAGTTTTTTTTTTTTTTTTTTTTTAATGTTTTCCACTTTCCTTAATTCAGAATTTAAGGTCCTCATATCAATAGAATTCAATAACTTATGTTTTGTTTATCAGTCAATTCGGATAGATTATACTCATGACCTAATATCTCATAAACTACAAATTCAATTACAAAACTCTTTTACAGGCCTACATATAAGACATAAATGAACACTTTTTATGTTGAATACTTCTTCTAATTCTATCTCTATCATTATGTATAATAAAAATACAGTAGCATATGTTAGAAAACCTAATTCTAGGTCAATCACAATTTTTACTCAATAACTCTTTCCTCACTTCGAATTTTAAAAATTAATTTTATAGAAATCTAATTAACATATTTATCTAAAACTTTTATGTTTTGGCCATCCTCAAATTCATTCATTAAGATTTCAGAATACCAGCCATAACTTATTGCCTCAAATTAAATTTCAGAATCCTTATAAACCCTAGTTTATCTCTACACTTTTAGCTTGATTTATTCAATTATTTACTCAATTAAATTATAACACACTTAATTTCAATTAAAAAGTTAGGATTAGGTACCTTACCTTATGCTTAGATGATCCTCTTCTTCCTCAAATTCACTTGATATAAGATTTCTATCAATCTCCCTTTAGAAATCTTTTATTTTCTCCCTAGCTTTCCTAACTTGAACTATTGATTTCTATGTAAGGAAATATTTTAGCAACTTTGGTTCAAGAATATTTTGGCAACCCTCTACAGAAAAATAAGTCTCTTTCCTCTATTTATATACCAAAATCATTGAAAAGAATTGAAGACAATAAATAGGAAAATTCTAGATTTGCCAACATGTCAATAATCAATTGAATATATATATAAAAAAAAATCTACAAACATTTTTCTTTTTTTTATTTCACTACTCAGTCGGCCACCATATGCTCAATATCTAGAATTTTTGATGCAAATGGTGGGTCTCACAACTTTGCTTAATTGCACTTTGACCCAAAACTTTCTGTAATTTATTATGTCTATTCTGTTTAGATTTAATCTCAAGTGTGAGGAGTGAAATACCTTATCTTAGGATATTCTATCATTTAAAAATAGTTATGGGTCAATTCTGAATCCCAAACAGTAGATTTCCATAATTATCCCCAAAGTTACCCTAAATTATGATTTTGCCACTACTCATATTATCAGTATTCCAAAATATTTTTCAATTATTTCTTTTCACCATAATTTCAAATAAAATTAACTAATTTAATTTCTCCAAGTCTGGGTCAGAAATTCTTAAATTAATCGGACTATTATTTTTCCAGCAGTGTAATTAACACTAGTATTTTTCGAAATAGTGTCATAAAAGTGATCCGGTTGAGATTCAAAAATTCTTGAGTATTACACTCTACCATTCTCTGTATATTTCAGTAATTAATTAAGTCTATTCATACTTAAATTAATACCATCTACTGTCTATTGTTCTATTTGTTGAGGTATTACAACAACGTCTGATACAATTATTATCCTACTCTATCAGGTGAGTAGGCCTGTCATTAGCACATTAGGTTTGTATTCAATCTAAGGCTCATATTTAACAATGAAGCAAAATTCCAAAGTCAAATTCAATAATATCAATGTTGTAATAACACTTATCGGAAGGTTATGATTTGCATTATCAATAGAATGATTAATTAAACAATGAAGATAAATGGTAAATGTTAAGATTCAACAAAGAGACATTTATCCACAGTTTCAATTTCCATATCCAATGGCTATAATTTTAGCTATTAGGTAAACTAAGGTGCTTAAGGCACCAATAAGAAAATCGAATATGTTCAAACCAAATTTAGAAAACATTAATAAAAAAAATTGACATATTTACATTAGCCCAAATAAAATGCTAGTTAACAATTTAGGTATTTCAATCAATTAGGATATCATTGGGCTTCCATTAAACAAAGATATAAATTAGGAACCCAAAATGAATAAAGCAATATAACAAAAATGAAAAATTAGGGTTCCAATCAACCAAGGCTATAATGCAATGAACATTGGCAAATTCAATTGTATTTAATTTCAAGTAAAATGACATATATACATACTCACATTTTCAAACTCTAGTTCCAACTCTCAACCCTCTAATCTAGCACAAGAAAAATGAATGGTCCAAGGGTTCTTCTTTTTTATCTTTCTCTTTTGAAACTACAAGAGCAAATAAATAGTTTTAATACTCAATTTACATTAAAGTTACACAATGTGATTCAAATTATAACTTTCCCCCTCAAATTCTAAAATTTAATAATGTTGATTATATAAATAATAATGATATGGTAATGTTAGATGATTAGATATTGTATGGAATATAAATATTTTCGTATATAATTGTCACACCCCAAAATTACCTGTGCGACGGTCCTAGGGTAAGGGTAGGCATAAGGCCATCGTACGCCTGTAGAATCCTTAGCTAACCTGGTGTCACAACCCCCTCTATAGGGCTATGACGGTCCTAGGGCACGGGAATGATGTATACCGGTACCTCGAAGAACCCAATTTATAAGCGTCATTCCAGATAACCATTTTATGACATATAATTTTTTTCAAAAACACTTTAAGTTTACAGAAAATCAGATAGAGTTTCCCCTGTAATATTAACATTGCCCAAATAGAAAATACAACAAAGCACTTCTAATATCAATATCAAATCCTTTCAACCTCCAAATACAACTCACAACACACATATATATAATTCCCTGCCATATTATTTATTCAAAA
>CANXYC011093289.1:0-14311 GCA_948193065.1 Aleurites moluccanus | reverse complement strand
GAATGTTTGGGCAATGCCAACTTTGCAGCAAAATCTAACCTAATGGCTTACCTAATTATGCCCACTATGTGTTTGATGAAATGCCTAGTTATATTGTCATTGGCCTATCATTCCTTCATCCATAGGCCTACCAATTTGAATGTCATTGTCGCCAGTGACATTGACATGCCAATTGTGCCTACCATTTGCCTATGTATAACCAATCTTTGTTCCATATCTTTGTTGTTTACCAAACCAATTACCATTGCTTATCTATTACTTATCGCTATTCCGTTGATTGAATTGTTACCTGAAATGATTAATATTGAGATAATTGCTATTGGTGATACCATTGTTGCATAATGGTATCAAGTGATATGTTTCATTCTTGTATTGACCCTAATATGGGTTGACAAAGATGCCGCTCCGACAGGGTAGTGGGTACATACTATCGGCAATGTGCACATTGTTTATTGATACCCTAGCTGGGAAGGTTATTGGTCCTAGCCATAAGACTTGATCAATCTTATGTTTACTGATATTAGATTGCCTGTATGTTTACATATAGTCCACATGTGTTCTGGCCCTTTATCTGTTTTACCATATTATACCAAACCTTTGATATGACTATTGACCATTCTGTCATCACCTGTTATTGATTTTGTAATATGAAAATATTGACATATTGACATCATTGTTTCATCTGTTATCAATTGTTATTTATCCAAACCATATTCATTATCAATGCATATTAGATTCACTAAGTATCTTATATACTCACCTTTTTCTTTGTTTACCCATTTCAAGTGCAGAGTAGATAGCAGAATCCCAAAATTTAGACTCTCTGTGGATTCCTGCAGTCTTTTGTTATCGATGTAATTATTTTAAATACAGTATTTTGATGTTCATAATCTAGTTGCTCTATGGGGGTATGTATGGGTTAGTTAGGCTATGAACATATGTATATATAATATTTTATGATATATGAGTATAGATTTGATATGTGATGATGGATGTTACAGCCAACAACATAATTAGAGACAGTTTAAAGAATCGTAGAATGAATAGTAACTAAGTAAATGGATTAATTATTTGATGGTTATAGATATTGCATGTGATACTGGGTTCTATGGGTGCCAGTCGCCATTGGCATCTCCTGCATCCTAGGACCATCGCGATCCGAAATCGGGTCGTGACAAAAACTAAGAAGCAAGATTAGTTGGAGGCCTTTCAACTAGACTAAAGACTGTATCGCTAGATTCTGAAGCTGTGGAAAGAGCAACTTCAATGCCGTCAAGCTTGGTACGCAGCTTGTGATGTTGTTGATGAAGTCGATGAATTGCTCCCTTGATGAAAGTCTAAGTAGTGGCAATGTCGCTGATGCGATCATCCAGACGCTGTATGCGAGCAAACACTGCCTACTTAAGAGAGTCAAGACGACTTGTGATGAGTGAGGCCAGCTGAGTCATATCCATTAAAGGACGAACTGCAGAAGCTGAGGCTGCAGGAGGATCTGAAGGTGCAAGTGCAGAAGAATAAGCTGGGGGAGGAGGAACCAAAGCGGATTCATGATCCGAATGACCAATCGCAATAGTCTCGCTAAGGGCATACTCCTTATCCCGGTTTCTAGCTACTATTGACATTTTAGCTAGAGCTTGCATCCATAAGAATTTGTATTCATCATAAAGATCATGCAAGGGTTGATAAGAAGTGGATGCAGAATCATATCTAAACTTAGGGTTTGGGTTGGTTCAAGTTATTTCTACGGCAATTTTTGTGATTAAATGTCCAATCACAATATCGCAAGACTTCCATTTTGACAGTGAATCAAAGTGATACGCAAGCCATCAAATAGAAGCCAGCTTGTGCCCTTTTTCAATGCACCACAAATAGAATAGGTCAGATTTAAGCATGGCATTGTAACTAGTCCCTCTTGCATTTATAGTATACACTATAATGCAATGTATAATTTTGAGCATAGGACTATGAATGTTGGTGGCTTTACGGGTTCTAGTGTTAAAGGGTATATCTAGACCCATAATTTCCTTCCAAAAATATGATTCAATGAATATATTAGGATAATTATCTAACCTATGTTCAAAAAAGCCAAAAATCTCAACCTGCTTAAGTCCGTCTAAAGTATAAGGTTGCCCTAGGATTTTAAATGTCATGATGCAATAGGATGAACCCATAGTGGTATTCACCTTAAGAGTTGAGAAAAACTCTTGGACCAGGAGAGGATAATAGGCAAGATTGATATTGGACATAATTGTCCAATCCACAGAGGCCAATTTCTCCCTAATTGACCTAGCAAGCCTTAATTTCTCCAAAGCAACCCAATCTATATACCTAGATGGAAGGATGTTGCGATTATAAGTTAGGACTGTAAACCTTTTCCGTTCTTCCTCAGTTAAGGAGTTTAGAAGATGCTCATGATCAGAGGGTTGGGAGACAAGGGCAGTCTATGGTGGAGTAAGGGCAGTTTGTGATGGTGGTGGTTGAGAAGAGGCTCTAACCTTTTCCTTCCCTTTTTGAGTACAAGATGGAGGTGGAGGAGAAGGAGGAGACAAAGACTCTGTTTCTGAAGAACTAGAATAGGATTCTTCAGAAGAAGATGATTTCTCAATTCTGGGCTTTTTTCCATAGGAGGGTTTGCGTTGAGCAAGGGATTTTGTACGTTTAAGAGGCATTTTCTATGATTGGAAGGATAGAAGAGTGATTTCAGTGATGGAGAATGGCAAAAAAGTAGGTTTTGCCAAGCAAAAGAAGAGAAAAGACATATTAGGGTTAAAGAAATAAGAGAAAACCACAATATTTATTTTAAAAATGACAGCAGTAGCTGTCACGTCCCGATTTCGGAACGCGACTGTCCTAGGATGCAGGAGATGCCAGAGGAGACTGGCTCTCATAGAACCCAATATCACATATATCCATTACATACATATCAATCTATAACCATATAAGTACTATTCATTCTATTACTCTGTCATTCATTATGTAGCTTTTTGTAAATACCGTCATCATATACACATTTACATATATACTCCAAAATATGCCATATACATATATATACAATATGTTTATACCATAATACAATACCTATGAAGCAGCTAATACACATATAAAGATACAGTGTTTAATTAATTACACTGTCAATATAAGATTGTAGATTTCCTCGGAGAAACAAAAGTCAGGAATCTACCTCTACGCTGCACCTGGAAAGGGAAACAAATGAAGGGGTGAGTATAAAAATACTCAGTGAATCTAATATGAATCGACCAAAAATAATGGCTCGGATATCAATAACAATAGGTAGATATTCAATAAGTAATAATCTGCTCGACAATATCAGAATACAGTAAGAGATTGTAGAAACCATAAACAGGTCAATGAAGCTATAATCAGGTCAATGGAAAATATATCACATGTATAAGATAGATAGGAAAAATATAGGACCATGAAACTCGTATATCATATGTGTTAAACACATATCAATCTCATATCAATAAACATAAGACTAATCAAGTTTTATGGCTAGGACTGTTAACCCTTCCCAACTAGGGTATCATTATACAATGTGCACATTGCCGACAGCATGTACCCACTACCCTATCAAAGAACCAGCTCTATCAAATCTGTCATGACCCAACCTGGGAGCCGTGACTGTCCTAGGGTATGGGTGTTGCCTAAGCTACCAGTACCATGAAGAACCCAATTATTTGTATGATATGGCAAGCAATTCCTATAATCAACTCAATATAGCAAAATAATTTTCTGAAATTTTGACAGCATCTCCTCTAATATATGACTATACCCCGCTGTAGAATAAGTAATAAACACTACCAATATAACTTTATCATCAATAATCAACTCAACCTCCAATATCAACTCAACACACATATATCTCAAGCTATATACATCCATAAAATAATTTATATGCAAAACTAAAAGAAATACAAGCACACATATAAATGTCACTCCTTAGGTTACAGTACCATTGAATCTCTAATACTATACAAATATTTACATATATTGATTTAAGACTCGAGTATTACATGATACAAGTAGCAAAATTCCAAGGCGAGGATAGAAGGTGCCAATGGAATTCGAGTTTCACTGCGGCCCTGATAAACAATAACAACTACGGGGGTGAGTATAAAAATACTCAGTGAATCTATATATATAAAAATGCAGTAGATGTTCATAATACAATGATCGCTTACAAATGGCCTATAGAATCAATATAAGATAACAAATAAAGGGTGAAACAAGTATCCATATAAATATCCAGTGTATGAGTCAACTCTCATATGATATAACAGGATTGGGTCTAGTGAAAAGTGCAATCGCACTGTAATAGCACAATCGTACATAATACAATGTACGTAAGGGAGATCACTCCTTACGGCTAGAGAATATGACACCCCTCCCTAGCAAGGGTTCAATGAATACCAATGTGCACATGGTTGATGGAATTACCCGCTACACCATTGAGGTTGCCTTATTATAATACCATATAGGTGTGTCTACATAGAACAATTAAAATAGCATAAATATAACTCATATTGCTTTGGAACAATCCAATATATATTAATAATGAATAATAGAACAAATTTGGATCAAGTGAAAAAAATAGCTGGCGGGGCCCAACTGCGCTGTTGCAACTGGTACTCACCGTTACGGGTCCGTTTTGGGATTTTTGAGTAAATTCTGGTTAATTATGCTATCAATGGATTCAGGTGGACCATGAGGTACCATTTTAAATCTTAGGGAAAAACTAGATGATTGGGCCAAGTTGGGGTTCAATTGGCTTTTTAGGTTTCATTTTATAGCCAGTCAAATTTTAGGTCGATTTAAGTCGTTTCGGTGGGCCTGTTTCGAGGTAAAAATGCATTGTTGGTGTTTTTGGATATCAAGTGCTGGTTTATCATTCCAAATGACATTTTGTAAGATATATGATGCAAATCATGCATGATTATACATATACACTCACCTTTTATACAAAAAGTCACTTTCTCCCCCAAAACACACTCGGAGGCCCTAATTAGCCTGCCACTCGACACTCCCAGCCGGAGTACCCGACGGTTCACCTATTTCCAAATATAACACTCTGGTGAGACTTGAAAACATTACAAAACACATTATTCACATCAAAAGATATCAAGCATACACAATATACACTATAGACATTACATTGCATAATTTATACTTTTTCCAATCCTTTATGCATCAAACACATTTCAATCACTACATTTGACTTACATTTCATATATTCATCACTATTATGCCAAGTTAAGTACTTATATACACTTAGTTCAATATTCCATATCAAACATATACCTAATTCCAAGTTTACCTTCCAAGTACTTATATCAAACACCATTTTCATATATAAACTTGTACATTTGCATTACATACACTATTAATCCATATTCAAACCCTTCCTTCCTAATTGCTTCAACCTAACATATTGAACCTATAAACTCAATATGGTTTGGCCTAAAGGGAATTCTCTCCATTCATTCATTTTTCAACACCAATCATTCAAACAACATAAATACATATCAAATGCATAACATTCAAGCTTTTAAACCTATTAAACACCAAAGCAAAACTTCACTTTTGAACACTATATGATTCGGCCAAGCATGAACTTCCACCAAAAGGATTCATTTCCATCAAATGGCTACTAATTCATTACAAATACATCAAATACAACACATTTGAATTAAAATTCCATCAAAATAATACATTTGAATCTTACCTTTTCCTAATTAGGGTTTCCTTCCAACTTTTGAGTTTTCTTTCAACCTAAACACATATTTGATACTAATTACTATCAAGGAACATCTTAGGATCAAAATTAAACCAAAAAAAAAAAATGGTAAAATCACTTACTTTTCCAATAGTTCTTTGAAATCTTCAAAACTTTGATTTATCAACTTTTCTTGATTTTTCTTTGAATCCAAGGTTATAATTATGTTTAGAATGATGGAATTAACTAGTTTGGATCAAAAAATGAAAGAAAACAACTTGGTTTGATGTTGTTCAATGGTGGCCAAAACTTGAAAGGAAGAAAGAGAAAGCTTGGTTGGTGAATATGGCTAAGGAAGAAGAAGAGGTGGGGAAAATCCACCTAAATATCAAGTTGGTAATCCTATACATTGATTCTATGATAAAAATTATGCAACCTAGCTTACTAACCATTCAATTCTTGATCTTTTCATCCAATGGTTTGATTTAGGTTAACCTAAAATGATACCATACACTTTCATACACCATATAAGTCCATATTTCTTAGGAAAAGACCATACTACCCCTAGTTTGAATATGATCCCTTTTCGATTAACTTTTCCCGAAATTATTTTCTACCAGCTTTAATCTTCCAACAATAATTCATATGACTATTATACCTCTATTTTCTTGTCCTAATATTCTCTTTTATCATCAAATATAATGTTAATTACCATTAAAAACTCAAAGGGTGTGAAATGACCATTTTGCCCCTAGTTCACCAAAAACTCAATTTTACTTGATTGCTTCCTAACAACCTTTAAACCTCATCTATTCATACAAACACATCATATAACATGCGTACATGCCAAATTTAAGCATAAACATATAGCAAATCACAACAATTAAATCAATTCAAAATTTCCCAAAGTAGCCCTTTGCGGTTCAAGTTCTAGGTTTTAACTGAGGTGTTACAACTCATTCTTTATCATCTTTCTAGCTTGAATCACAAAAATGAAATTGATTCTAGTTTCATACTTATCATTCTGGAACTCAAATTCTGGTTGCCTCTTGGGCTGAAATTTAACCCTCTTTTCGTAACAATTAATAACTGCTCGATGAGCAGCTTACCATTCAATACCAAGTATTACATTAGTTGCAACATAAGCAACTCTATCTAATTAGCACATAAAATATTATCATCAATTTCATAAATACATCTCGGATAACAATAATTCACTTATATATTCTTCCCCATAAGTGTAGTTGTCTTTAAGGGCACATAATTTATCTTTAAAAGCACATTCAATAATTGTCTTTCTCTATTTAACTGTGATGCAAACAAAATAGTGTGTGGCACTAAAGTCAACTAATGCATCTATTATATCATTCTGTATTACAATCATACATGTATCTGCATTATCAGTTTTCTATGTCTCTTATGTGTTAATAACAAAAACTCTTCCTTGGCCTCTACCTACTGGGGGCCTGAGTACTGCTAGGACCTTGTCCTTTACCTCTGCCCCTAGTTGGAGCCTTTCAAATCATATTCTGACTCATTTGCACTGTAGACTGAGATACTATAGCAGATGGCTACTGACTGCCCCATAAAGGACATCTGAGTAATAGGTCGAGAAAATCTCTGTGAATAAATAGATACTGACTGCATTGGAGGCCCTCTACTTTGAGTACTCCTCTGACTGCCTAATGAAGGTCTTTGATCAAATTTAGGCATATGCTATATTTGTCTCGGTAGGGAGCTGGCCTCACCTCTTCTAGTTTGAGAACCAGGTCCAACTTTTCTTTTCTGATCACTTTTAGCTCTCTCTAACTTATACTTTTCCTCCATTTGATTAGCCTTATCAATGATAATAGTAAGAGATGTAAACTCTGTAGCAATCAAGACATTGTGAAGTGAGACATGCAATCCTCTTCTGAATCTTACAATTAAGTCTGACTCAATACGAGCAATACGCGTAGCATATCTGCTCAATCTAATAAGTTCCTCAGCATATTCCTCAACAGAGTTGTTACCCTACTCCAGTTGTTCAAACTGAATCAGGTTTCTTGCTCAATCAACTTTATAAAATCAATCGGCTCATCGCCTCTATCACGTATGAACTCTAACAAATTTAGCTTCAAAAAAGCTAAACATAGATACTCTGCCTTCATTAATAACTCGGCGGCTCCCTGCATAACAGGCTCTCCCAGAAACACTGCTGGCTATACTAGAGCATCAGGAGCAGCAACTGATGCAACCTGGAGTGGCACTGCTGGTGTTGTTGGAAGTGGCAGCATATTATGTCATTCCCGCTTCAATTCAGCTAATTCATGTCACAATTCCATTATTCCTCACATCATTTCCATTCTCGAAGGGTCATTAGTCCTTTCTGTCTCCTCTGTAGTCCGTTGGGATCTAGACGATCCCTAAAAAATAGAAGCTTCCCTGACTAGGGACTCATTAGAGGCTACCTCTGCCTCTCTAGTATTCCTATCCCTGTTGTCAGACATTTCTATCACTACAGACAACAGAAATAGGAACAATCTCATTATGGTATGTTAACGCAGAATGCTTATACACATTTAACGAACACATCAACAAACATAATAGGAATTCCTATGCTCAATGATATACTTAACTCTACCTATATTGTACTTAGTTACTATTTCCTCTGTATCCTTGTTACTATTCATTCGTAACCTATAGCTCAAATATCTGTAACCTATAGCTCTGAAATCTGTAAGAATAGTGCTTTGATACCACCTCTGTCATGACCTGCATTAGTGGACCGCGACGGTCCTAGGGTGTAGGAGATGCCAAGGCGATCGGCACTCGAAGAACCCATCAATCACTCACAACATCGTAGTGAAAATATAACTATAATAAATATTGCAGTGGAAACATATATATATCCATCTCTTATAACTATCATCAATCCCATAACAATATATGTAACCATTCACTTACATAACACTAATCGTTCTGTCACTTTGTCATTCATTCTGTAACTTCCATAATCTTATACATTTATACTTCAAAATGTCTCATATACTTACATAAACAATATGTCTATACCATTATACAATACCTATGGAGCATCTAATATACATATATAAAGATAGAGAGTTCAAATTAAATACACTGTCTTTACCAGACTGCAGAATTCCTTAGAGAAAACATAACCAGGAATCTACCTCCTACTCTGCACCTGAGAGGGCAAACAGTGAGATGGTAAGTATATATGATACTCATTGAATCTAATATGCATCGACAATAACAAATAATGGAATATCAATAATCAATAGGCAGATGAAGCAATAATATCAGTCTGCTCAGAATCTCTATAATATAGAAGCAAGTACAGAATATGACTGTAAGTGAACAATCATAACAATGAAGCACATATCACATGGACAAGATGGAACAGAAAGTGCCAGAATAGGCCAATATAGATCTCATAGGATCAGTAAAAATAAGGAAAACAGATAAAGGGATGGATTGTATAACAATATATAATCTCCAGTAATCCGTATGGACCATATGTGAACATATAGGTCTCCTGTATATCAATATCTGTATCATAAGACTAATCATGTCTTTGGCTAGGACCATAACCCTTTCCTAGCTAGGGTACCAATAATACAATGTGTACAATATCGATAGTATTTTCCCACTACCATGTCGAATCGGTACCTCTGTTATGATGTATCAGGATCAATAGAAATAAACAGTATATCAATGGATACCATTATGCAACAAGGCATCCTCCAGTTCAATAACTCAATATGAATAAATCAATCAATCAATAGAATAGATGGCCAGTCAAGTATCGATAACTCATTAGAATCAATTAATGAGTATAAAACCAATAAGACCTCAATAATAATCAATAAAATGATAACCAAAGGTCTAGTGACCAAAAATGGGAACAAATATATTTTGGTCATTTGCCATCAAAAAGTTGACGTAATTGGCATGCCATTGTCGCTGGCGACGGTGGCATTCAAATGGTTAGCCTACGAATTTTTTGGCATAGTTTCGGCGTAATATTGATATTGCCCCATTTATCAATACACATACACATGGAAGAAATTCCATAGGCAACAAAAACAACTCAATAATCTTCAATAAACATATCAATTGGGCATGGAAAACAAATCCAAAACCAAAGCAAATTCAAAGGCAAATTTGCCCAATTAGGGTTCGACCAAATGGCCTTTTTCACAAATGGAATCCAAGAGGCATTCTATCAATTTAGGCAAGAAATTTGATGCATAGACTTACCTAACACTCCAAATCACCATATACTCAAAATCAAAAGTCACAACTTCAATTTTAGGTTAGAAAATTGGGGAAAATTATTTAATACATCAATTGATGCAATTAAACCATTTACCCAATCATTTTATCATCAAAACAACCTAATTAAACCATAAACCAAAACAAATAAACAATTTATACATTTTACCTCAAAATGGCCGAAATCCCTTTGAAGAAATTCTTCAATTTCTTTGCATTCCTATGGCTAATTTTGATAGATAAATGTTTGTATGGTTTTAGAATCAAGTTTCCAACAACTTTTCTTCAGAAATTTGAAGCAAAAATCAATTGGAAAATGGGAGAAAGAAGTCACGGATGGGAGGAAGAAAATGGGCAGAAAATTGTTCAAATTTTTGCTTATATAATAAGACAAAATAAGTAAATTACACTTTGGTCCTTTAATTTTTCAAAATTTATTTTTGGTCATTTTTCGCTCGGTAATTCATTCCGATAATTTCATCGGTAATTGGAATTCAAAGTGAACATTCAAACATCATATTTTTATTAATACTAATTAATAAAAATAGTTTTAGAGCCATTTTGAAGCTCAAACTATCAAATTTTACTATTCACCGAAAATTCTTTTTATTTACGATTTTGCCATCGCTTACTTTATCAGTGTTCTTAAATATTTCTCATATTTCTTTACTGTATTCACACATTAATATACCTTATCATTTACCCTCAATCCAAATTAAAAAATTTATTCGTCGATCGTACGACTATTTTTACAGCAGCGATATCGGTACCGACAATTTTCAAAAAATTTTCTCATTTTTGCTCCAACTGAGTTTTCAAAATTATTATTGGTCATTTCGATATTTTTAATCCATATACTGAGAACTTTATTCACTAAAACTTGTTATGCATTTGTAGGGTATTACATACACTCTTCTACACTCCTGCTACGCCACAGTACTTTAACCATTGGAATGCTCTTATTCTGAAGCTGTCTATTCTGATGATCCATAATTTATACTGGTACTTCCTCAAATGACAATGACTCATCAATTTCAATCTCTTGGGGTTAAAGCACATGGGATGGATCTGGAGCATACTTTCATAGCATAGAAATGTGAAACACCGGAATTACGTGACCCATATTAGGTGGAAGTGCTAGTCTGTATGATACATTACCAACCCGATCCAATATACCCTGGTGACAACTTGCCTTTCTTCCCAAATCTCATCACCCCTTTCATGGGAGAGATCTTAAAAAATACATGGTCACCCACTGCAAACTGTACCTTTTTTCTTTTTGGATCCGCATAACTCTTCTGCCTGCTGAAAGCAATCTTTATCCTTTCCTGTATAATAGGAACTTTCTCCATTGTTTCTCTGATCAAATCTAGTCCCTATAACTGCTTTTCACCTGGTTTCACCCAACATATAGGTGATCTACATTTCTTGCCATACAAAGCCTTATATGGTGCCATCCCAATGGTAGAATGGTAGCTATTGTTGTAGGCAAACTCTATCACTGGTAAGAAGCGATCCCAACTGCCTTTTAAATCCAACACACATAACCTCAACATGTCCTCCAATGTCTGAATAGTTCTTTCCGACTGTCCATCTATTTGAGGATGAAATGCTGTGTTGAAATGCAATGTAGTACCCAATGCCTCCTGGAATTTCTACCAAAACCTAGAGGTGAACTGAGTACCTCTATCAGATATAATCACTGTTGGTACCCCATGTAACCATACAATTTTATCTACATAAAACTGTGCGTACTGTGCAATTGCATAACTTGTCTTTACCTCTAAGAAGTGAGCTGACTTGGTCAATCTATCTACAATCACCCATACTGAATCATATCCCTTCTGTGATCTTGGCAATCCCACCATAAAATCCATTGTTACTTGTTCCCATTTCTACTCTGGCAGCTGGATCTCTTGAAGCAAACCTGAAGGTTTCTAATGTTCAAATTTCACCTGCTAATAGGCTAAACACTTGGAAACAAACTTTGCTACATCACCCTTCATGTTTGGCCACCAATAAAGTTTCTTCAAGTCATGATACATTTTTGTTACCCCCGGATGAACTGTGTAAGGAGAATAGTGAATTTCCTTCATAATTTGTTCCCTGTACCCTTTAACATTTGCAACACATAATCGCCCTTTACATTTTAACACATCTTCGTCAACAAAAAAGTCAGAAGATTTACCATCTCGAACCAAGTCTTTGGTCTTAACATACTGTGGATCTTTATTTTGGGCACTCTTTATCTATCTATGAGGAATGATTTCACCTAGAACTGTGCTATCAACACTGTCTCCTGCCCCTGTGATTCCAAATCCAAAGTTAAACCCTTAGACATTAACTCCCGTAATTTTTGTACCAAGGGTCTTTCTGAAGCAGTCACATGTGACAAACTTCCCATTGACTTCCTACTAAGAGCATCTGCCACCACATTTGCTTTACTAGGATGATATAAAATCTGGCAGTCATAACCCTTCAGTAACTCGACCCATCTCCTTTGCCTCAAATTCAATTCTTTTTGCTGCAAGATGTACTGTAAACTCTTATGATCAGTGTAAATTTCACATCTCACCCCATATAAATAATGTCTACATATCTTCAGAGAAAAGATCACTGCTGCCATTTTCAAATCACGTGTGGGGTAATTCACCTCATGTTTCTTCAACTGGAGGGAAGCATAAGCAATTACCTTCCTGTCCTGCATCAAAACACTACCCAAACCAATCCTCGAAGCATCACAATATATAGCAAAACTGCTTGCCTTAGAAGGAAGAGTTAACACTGGTGTAGCGGTCAAACAGGTTTTAAGAGTCTGGAAACTCTTTTCACACTCCTCATTCCACTAGAACTTCACCTATTTCTGAGTCAACTTTGTCATTGGTGCAGCTATTCTAGAAAAGTCTTTAACAAATCGGCGATAATACCCTACCATACTAAGGAAACTCCATATCTCAGTGGCTGTAGTGGGACGTGGCCAATTAGCAATTGCTTCAACTTTCTGTGGATCTACCTTTATACCATCTTTACTAATAACATGCCCCATAAATACTACCTCCGTCAACCAGAACTCACATTTTGAGAACTTTGCATACAACTAATGATCTTGTAATATCTATAATATAACTTTAAGATTCTCCTCATATTCCTCTCTACTTTTGGCAGACACCAAGATATCATCAATGAAGACATTTATAAATTTATCCAGAAATGGCCGGAACACCTGATTCATCATATCCATGAATGCTGCTGGAGCATTTGTCAATCCAAATGGTAGCATTAAAAACTCATAGTGCCTATACTGAGTTCTGAAAGCTGTCTTTGAAATGTGTTCACCTTTAATCCGCAATTGATGGTACCTTGACCTCAGATCTATCTTGGAGAAGAAACAAGCCCCTTGTAACTGATCAAATAGGTCATCAATCCTAGGCAAATGATACTTATTTTTTATTGTCACCTTCTTCAATTGTCGATAATCAATACACATCCACAGTGACCCGTCCTTCTTCTTTACAAACAATACCAGTGCTCCCCAAGGTGAACTACTAGGCTGAATAAAACTTTTGTCGCACAATTCCTGTAACTGCTTTTTCAACTCTTTTAACTCTGGTGGTGACATCCGATATGGTGGAATGGATATAGGATCAGTACCAAGATATACTTTAATCTCAAATTCAATCTCCCTCTCTGGTGGCAGTCGTGGAAGATCATTTGGAAATACATCTGATTGCTTCACCTCTTTAGATACCTTTGTAATGTCAACCATCAATGATAAATAAGCAATACATCCCTTTTTCATCAGCTTCCTTGCTTGTATTGCAGATACTAACCCCGATATGTGGTTGTTAGCCTCCCCTTAAAAAATGAACTTTTCCTATCCATCGGGTCGAAACTTTATCCTTTTCATTGCACAATCAATTGAAGCTTTTTGAACAGTCAACCAATCCATACCAAGGATAATATCAAACTCCAATACAGGTAATTCAATCAATTCCGTAGGCAAAGATCTATCACAAATTGTCATATCACAAATATCATACTTATGCCCTACAATAGTTTTATCTCCCATCGGTGTGGCTATCTCTAAGGCAACATGTAAAGGTTTCCTACCCAATCCCAATTTCATGGCAAAAACAGGTGATACAAAAGAATGGGTTACACCTGGATCAATCAGTACATAAGCCACTATATTATGCACATAAATCATACCTACGACTGTCTCATGTGATCCCTGGACCTGCTGCTATGTAACTGCAAAAACACGCCCCTGGCCCCTACCAGCTGCTAACTATCCTGCTG
>CANXYC011093254.1:0-14519 GCA_948193065.1 Aleurites moluccanus | reverse complement strand
TTATTTTTTTTTTTTTTTTTATTTTTTATATTTTTTTTAATTTTTTTTTTATTTTTTTTACATTTTATTTTATTCATATAAATTAAAATATTTAATAAATTAAAAAATCATCTTATAGATAAAACAAAAATATCAACTTATGAAAATTACCTCATTTTGGCCAAAATTTCCACCTTGCTTGTTCTTGATTTTTCTTCAATTTTTATGGTTAATTTTGGTAGTTTAGGGTTTGTATGGATTTAGTTTAGGCTTTAGAACAATTTTTCTTCACAAATCATCAAAGAAAAATCAAAGAAAAAAGAGGAAAAATGGTCACGGGCAAAAGAAATGGAAATGGCAGAAATTCTGCCCATTTTGGCTTATATAATAAGACAAAATAGGTAAATTACATTTTAGTCCTCAAATTTTTCAAAATTTGGTTTTGGTCCTTTTTCGCTTGGTAATTTATTTTGAAAGTTTCGTTGGGAATTAGAACTCAAAGTGAATGCTTAAAAATCATATTTTAATTAATATTAATTAATAAAAATAGTTTCAAAGTCATTCTGAAACTCGAACTGATAAATTTCACTATTCACCGAAAATACTCTTTTGCTCGTTTTGTGAGCGTTCTGTAATATTTTCTCAAATTCCTTTTTACTGTATTCACATATGAATATAACTTATCAATTATCCTCAATCTAAATTTAAAAATTCATCCGTCGTCCGTTTCGCTATTTTTACGGCGGAGATATCGGTACCGACGTTTTCAAAAAAAATTTTCCGTTTTCGCTCTAACTAGTTTTCTAAAATTATTATTGGTTATTTCGATGATTTTTATTTATATACTAAGAATTTTATTCATTAAAACATATTATACATTTCTAGGGTATTACAGTAGAGGATGGGATAAAGTAAGAGTAATAGCCAGGCACTAATAGGAAGGGGACAATGCAGAGTATTTTCCATCAATGCTCAGGAGGCCCAGTGGCGTGGTGGTACTGTACTACGTATGATTCCTATGCAACATGAAATAACACAAGTATTATTTGATTATGGTGCCACCCATTCATTTGTTTTGCCTAAATTTGCATCTAGACTGGAATTGAAAAATAATTAATGTCGATACCCTTAGAAATATATACTCCCGTGGGTGAGAGTATATATGAAATATGTATACTTGGGTTGTAATGTAGAGATAGAGGGTAAAATCTCTCCTATTAACCTAGTATAATTACGTGTGATAGCAGTTTAACATGTAGTGATTGACTGCTATAAGAAGAAGATTAAATTTCAGCCGGAAGGGCAAGATGAATTTGTGTATCAGGGTGACTAGAATGATTTGAGGTTTAAACTTATTTCAACCATTGAAACAATGAGACTCCTACGAAAGGGATATCCTACACATTTGAAAAGTGTAATGGATATTCAGAAGACTTCGAAGGGAGTTGATTAGATTCCTATTGTCAATGAATTTTTGTTTCCTGAAGATTTTCCAAGTTTGCCACTGGAAAGGGCGATTGAAGTTTATCCGGGCACTAATCCAATTTCCATTCCTCCTTATAGAATGGCTCCTATAAAATTGAAAGATTTGAAAGTGCAGTTGCAAGAATTGCTTGATAAAGGGTCCATTAGACCGAGCAGTTCACTATGGGGTGCTTTAGTGTTATTTATTAAGAATAAGGATGGTTCACTTTAAATGTGTATTGACTACCGACAGTTGAACAAGGTGATCATCAAGAACAAATATCCATTGCCCCAGATTAATGATCTATTTGATTAGTTACAAGGAGCCAGTCATTTCTCCAAGATTGACCTTAGATCAAGTTACCATCAGTTGCATATTAAGAGTGAAGATGTGTCCAAAACTGCATTCAGGACTCAATATGGTCACTATGAATTTCTTATATTTCCTTTTGGGTTGACTAATACCCCTGCTGCTTTCATAAACCTGATTGAATTGGGTGTTCAAGACCTATCTAGATAAGTTTATTATTGAATTCATATATGACATTCTTATCTTTTAAAAAAAAAAAAAAAATTCCAGAAGCTAGGTAAAACATGAAGAATGTTTGAGAATAGTGTTACAGATACTACGAGAGTATAAAATATATGCTAAATTGTGGAAATGTGAGTTATGCTTACTGAAGTGTGTTTTTGTAGGCATGTTGTGGGTAAAGTATTTTGCCACACTTGCTCCTACGTTGGATGCTCCTCAATTGGATGTGTTCCCTGTAGGTATCAGATGGAATAGGGAACATAGGACAGGGCTACCCAGGCATGACTTTCACACTGTCAGGGCATTCTTTGGTAGTCTAGGTATTTTCTACTTTTTTTCTTCTCTTAATTTTGACTTGAGATTCTGACTATGACTTGATTGTGCAGAGGTGGATGACCTATTTTGTGACTAGGATTGAGATGATGTCGGCTATGTGTAATACCCTAGAAAGCCATAACATATATACATTATTTTATTCTCAGTATGTGGTCCATTACTCTTGAATTGATAGAAAATAATTTTAGAAACATAGTTAGAAAGCAAATTTAACACTTTTCCGGAAACTGGCGGTGTCGGGACACTGTCGAGAAATTAGCAGTCCGGTCAACAGAAGAATTTCTGAAGTTGTCTTGAGGGTGAAATATGACCATAATTTATGTGTAATTTTGATAAAAAGAAAGAAGTGAAAATCATTTAGGAATACTGAAAAGTGAACAATGGCATTTTGGTAAATAAAGAGTAATTCAAGGTGAATATTAGAAATGGGTCAGTTGGAGTTACAGAATGACTCCATAACTATTTTTATAAATAAGGATAAATTAAAATAAGCCTATTTCCTTTTCACACTGATATCAAAATCTTAACAGAACTTTCAGAATAAATTTCAGAAGATTTAAGGACCAAAGTGCAAAGAATGAAACTTGAGGGATTAAGTTATAATTTTACAATCATTTTTGTCTTATTTGAACACCATATACACGGCTTCATCTTCTTCATTTTATCCATACCATTGCCGTTTCTTCTTCCTTCTTCTTTCTATACTCAACTTTCTCATTTCTTAATCAAAATTAGTAAAATTTGATAGAAAATTGATCTACTCACTTAGCTAAACTCAATTCTAGCCTTAATTTGTTGATAGGAGCAAAGGGGTGGGAGGCCATTCATCTTGAAGAATTCGGCCATGGGGGGGTGATATGTTGAATTAGAGTTAGGAATGGAAAATTGATGTTAGATATGTTCAATTGGATATGAATGAACAACTAATTGATGGTTAATTTGATGTGGAATTGTAGATTGAGGAAGTTGAGTTTTCAAAGTAAGCTTGAATTGGGGATTTTTGGTGAATTGGAGAAATTCGCTATTGCATTGGCTTTTGAAAGGCTTAGGTGAGTTTACATTGCATCAAATTACCTGAATAATTGATTAAATTGTTGAATTGAATCCAATTGTATACAATCCTAATGTGGCTGAACCATAATTGACATGATATGCCCATATTGTTGTTTGAATTTCCTTTGATTTTCCTTGCCATTTTGATCATATTTAATTGTTGTTTAACCTTGTTTATTGATACCTTGGCTTTATTGAACTATGTACCTTGTTATTGGTTTGAATGGGCAAGTCAATTTTGCTCCGAACCCTAACCTATTGGCTTGCCATTGTATGTCACCTTGTGTTTGATAATTTGCCTAGTTTATTTGTCATTGGCTTATTGGTTTGCATACCGTAGGCCTATCAATTGAATACCATTGTCGTTAGTGATAATGGTATGCCAATTGACCCACCAATTTCGGCCACCAAACCCTTGCTTGTTCCTTGCCTTATCTTATTATCACATTTGATTGTATATTACCTTTAACATTGCAATTGAGTTTATTGAATATTGATTGATTAATACCGAACTGATTATTATTGATTGATTGATTGATATCCGGATGCCATTGTTGCTTATGGTATCCCTTGCTTTTGACCCTATTATAGCTTGGCAGAACTTCCGATTCGACAGGGGAGTGGGGAAATACTGTCGACCTTGTGCACATTGTATATTTGTACCCTAGCTAGGAGGGGTTATGGTCCTGGCCATAGGGCCTAATCAACCTTATGCTCATTTGATACTGGTGACCTATATGGTCCAGTGATATTGATTGATATGATACTGGTGACCTACTTGGTCCAGTGATATCGATTGTTTGGTGACTGTTTGATTTCTTTTCATGCTGTCCATCTCATTATCTGCCTTTCCATATGTAACCAAGCTTATTTAAATATGAAATTCCTTTGATTTGCTATACCTTATCAGCCATTATGTATTCTGTTATTCATGGACTTATACCATTGTCTATTTGTACCTATTAATTATTGCGATGCATGTAAATTCACTGAGTATCTTTCATACTCACCTTTTTGTTTGTTTACCTCTTTTAGGAGAGGAGTAGGTTGCAGGATCCAATGTTCTGTTCTCTGTGGATTTCCTACTTTGGATTTCTGATGTATATATCTATTTTGGATTACTGTATTATATTATTTTGGTGTTCATGATCTAGCTGCTCCATAGGTATGTATTGGGTAGCTAGGAGATGAACATTGTCTATATTTGATATTGATGGTCTATATTGATTATATATGATGCATGATATATATATACTTGTGACAGCCAATTGCATTATGAAGATAGGATAATTGACAGGTTATCAGAATGAATAAAAGGATAATATAATGAATGGTAATTATAATAAATGAATATATATATTGAGGTTGATAGATTGTGTAATGATACTGGGTTCTACGGGTGCCGGTCGCCATTGGCATTTCCCGTGCCTTAGGACCGTTGCGGTTTGGAAAATCGGGTCGTGATAGAGGTGGTATTAGAGTTTTAGGTTTACAGAATGTGAATCTAGGTAACAGATGAATAGTGACAGAATTACAGAGGAATAGTGATTAGTTACAGAATGGGGTAGAATTAAGTATACCATGGAGCATAGGATTTTGTCGTCTATTGCTGTTATCATCTGTTAAATGTTTATATTTTGCATTTTTACTGTATTCTGAGATTTTTTCTGTATTTTTCTGATAGATTGCTGACATGTCCGATAGTAGAGACAGAGACACTTGGGAGGCTGAGGTTGCCTCCAATGAGTCTCTAGTAAGGGAGGTATCAATATCTGAGGGTCCTTCTCGATCTAGGGAAACTTTAGAGAACACAGATAGAGGAGATGACCATTGGAGGGTTGAGGTAATGAGAGGGTTGATGGAACTTAGGAGGGAGGTGGCAGAGATGAGGAGAGAGAGGCAGCAGGCATAGCCACCACCTGTTCCTGCAGTAGTTCAGCCACCTGTGGTACTAGAGGTTATGGCACCGGCTCTTGTGCAGCCAGTAGGGGCTCAGAGGGAGCCAGCTGCACAGGGTGACAGGAGAGAGATTGCTGAGGGAAGAGTCTCCATGTTTAGCTTTCTGAAGCTAAACCTACCAGAGTTCAGAGGGGACCGAGGCACAGATCCGATAGACTTTCTGGAGGAGGTTGAGAAGGTAGTTAGGAGACTACCTTGTTCTGAGCTTATATTAGTTGAGTTGGTAGGGTTATTACTAAAAGGAAAAGCTTGGACATGGTTTTCAAGACATATAGAGACCAGATTATATGGTGAGCACCCACCCAAATGGGGAGAGTTTCGCCAGGGTTTGATACATGAGTTCATTACTGAGGGTGTTAGGACCCATCACTTGGTGAGATTTGAGCAGATAGAGCAGGGGGATCACTCAGTTGAGGAGTATGCTGAGGAGTTCATTCGACTGAGTAGATATGCTGCTCACCTAGTTCCAACAAAGGCAGATATGATCAGTAAATTCAGGAGGGGATTGAATGCTGCATTACATAATGCTTTACTTGCCACAAAGTTTACTTTCTTGACCACAGTAATAGTTAAGGCCATTCAAATGGAAGAAAAATACAAGGCAAAGAGGGCCAAGAGGGATCAAAAGAGGAAGGGTGGCCCAGGGATACACATTAGGAAGGGGGAGAGCAGCTCCCATCCCAGACCAGTTGAGCCAGTACCCAGATTCAAGTAGAGATCTACTGGCAGTAGTCAGAGGGGGAGATTGCATAATAGGGGTCTGCCAATGGTTAGGTCAGAGCCTGCATATTCTTAGGGTTCCTCCAGACCGGTGACTCAGATTTCTGGTATACTAGCGTGTGGGTATTATGGTAGGAGACACGGTGGATAGTGTTGGAGGAGGACAAGTGCTTGCTTGATGTGTGGCCAGCAGGGCCATTATATGAATAATTGTCCATTGAGGGCTGACCAGCAGCCATAAGTTACAGTATCTCAGCCAGCAGTTCAGGGCAGTCATAATAAGGGCAGAGAGACAGTAGCTAGAGGCAGAGGTAGGGGAGGTCAGGCTCCCAGCGGCAGTCAAGCTCCAATTGGCAGGGGCCAGGGCAGGGTTTTCATAGTCAATACACAGGATGCTCAACGATCAGATAATGTTGTTAAAGGTACTATTCTAGTTCAGAATGAGGTTGTAGATGCCTTATTCGATTCAGGTGCAACTCACTCCTTTGTGTCTCCATATTTTGCACCCAAATTGAATAAGGAGAGGAGATTGTTAGATGTTCCATTATCTGTTGCTACTCTTATGGGGGATTGTATGGATGTCATTTATTATTATCCTGATTGTATTATTGAGATTGATGATCGTATTCTGCGTGTTGATTTGATTGAGTTGCCTGTGCTTGAGTTGGATGTGATACTGGGTATGGATTAGTTGGCTAGACATCGGGCAGTGATAGATTGTCATAGGAAGAGGATTAGATTCCAGCCTAAGGGGCAACAGGAGTTTGAGTTTCAGGGTGATATTCGGGAGTTTCGGGTTAACCTTATATCTACTATCTAGGCTCAGAGGTTGATAGGGAGAGGATTTTCAGCCTATTTGGATCATGTGGTGGATGTACAGAAGTCTTCTGTATGATTGGATCAGATACCGATGGTTCAGGAGTTCCCTGATATATTTTCTGAGGAGTTGCCAGGATTGCCCCCTGATAGGGAGATTGAGTTTGAGATAGAGGTGCATGCAGGCACAGATCCAATATCCATTCCACCATACAAAATGGCTCCAGCAGAACTGAAGGAGTTGAAGATTCAGTTATAGGAGCTATTGGATAGAGGGTTTATCAGACCTAGTAGTTCTCTATGGGGTGTACCAGTTCTGTTTGTGAGGAAGAAAGATGGCTCTCTGAGGATGTGTATTGATTATAGGCAGCTGAACAAAGTCACAGTAAAGAATAAGTATCCTTTGCCACGGATTGATGACTTATTTGATCAGCTGCAGGGTGCTAGCCATTTTTCGAAGATTGACTTGAGGCCTGGGTATCATCAGCTGAAGATCAAGAGTGGAGATATACCTAAGACTGCTTTCAGAACCCACTATACTCATTATGAGTTTCTGGTTCTACCATTAGGGTTGACAAATGCTCCAACGACTTTTATGGATCTGATGAATAGGGTATTAAGGTCTTATTTGGATAAGTTTGTCATCGTCTTCATTGATGACATTCTTATTTATTCCAGGAGTGAGGAGGAGCACAGGGAGCATTTGAGGATTGTGTTACAGACACTTCAGGAGCACCAGCTGTATGCCAAATTATCCAAGTGTCAGTTCTGGTTGACTGAGGTATGCTTTTTGGGGCATGTTATCTATAAGGAGGGTATTATGGCAGATCCTCAGAAGATCGAAGCAGTTGCTAACTGGCCACAGCCTACCAGTGTTTCAGAGGTACAAAGTTCACATCCAGATTTTGGCAGAAATTTTAGGAGACTATGGGTACCCAACTATGGTTCAGTACTGCCTTCCATCCACAGACAGATGGGCAGTCTGAGAGGACGATCCAGACTTTGGAGGACATGCTTAGATTATGTGTTCTGGATTTCAAAGGTAGTTGGGATTATTATCTGCCACTGATAGAGTTCTCCTACAATAACAGTTATCACTCCTCGATTGGTATGGTTCCATTTGAAGCACTATATGGTAGGAAGTGCAGATCACCAATGTGTTGGGTGGAGCCGGGAGAGAAGCAGCTAGAGGATCATAGCTTATCAGAGAGACTATGGAAAAGGTTCCTATGATCAGAGAGCGGATGAGGACTACCTTCAGTAGGTAGAAGAGTTATGCTGATCCGAAGAGAAGGGATGTACAGTTTTCAGTGGGTGATCAAGTCTTCTTAAAGATCTCTCCGATGAGGGGAGTTATGAGATTTGGGAAGAGAGGCAATCTATCACCATAGTTTATAGGCCCGTTTGAGATACTTGAGCGGATTGGCAGTGCGACCTATAGATTGGCTCTTCCACCTAGTATGAACCACGTACATCCAGTCTTCCATATATCGATGCTGCGGAGATATGTATCGGATCTATCGCATATTTTGGATATACACGATATGGATATTAGTGGGGATTTATCTTATGAGGAGCTACCTATGGAGATTATTGACAGGCATGTCAGGAAGCTTTGGAAAAAAGAGATCCCTATGGTAATAGTGCTATGGAGGAATCAGTCGATGGAGGAGTGTACATGAGATAGCGAGCAGGAGATGCGGAGCAAATATCCATCCTGTTTCAACAGTGAGGTATGTGTTCTATTTAAATTCGAGGACGAATTTATTTGTAGGGAGGTAGAATGTAATACCCTAGAAATCCATAACATATATGCATGATTTTATTCTCAGTACGTGGTCCATTACTCTAGAATTGATGGGAAATAATTTTAGAAACACACTTAGAAAGTAAATTTGACACTTTTCCGGGAGAAATTAGCAGTCCGGTCAACAAAAGAATTTTTGAAGTTGGCTTGGGGGTAAAATATGACCATAATTTATGTGTAATTTTGATAAAAAGAAAGAAGTGAAAATCATTTAGGAATACTGAACAGTGAACAATGGCATTTTGGTAAATAAAGAGTAATTCAAGGTGAATAGTGAAAATGGGTCAGTCGGAGTTACATAATGACTCCAGAACTATTTTTATAAATACGGATAAATTAAAATAAGCCTATTTCCTTTTCACACTGATATCAAAATCTTAACAGAACTTTCAGAATAAATTTCAGAAGATTTAAGGACCAAAGTGCAAAGAATGAAACTTGAGGGATTAAGTTATAATATTACAATTATTTTTGTCTTATTTGAACACCATATATATGGCTTCATCTTCATTTTATCCATCACCAATGCCATTTCTTCTTCCTTCTTCTTCCTATACACAACTTTCTCATTTCTTAATCAAAATTAGTAAAATTTGATAGAAAATTGATCTACTCACTTAGCTAAACTCAATTCTAGCCTTAATTTGTTGATAGGAGCAAAAGTTTGGGAGGCCATTCATCTTGAAGAATTCGGCCATGGAGGGTGAATTGTGTAAGTAGTTATTTTGTTTAGTTTGATTAATGTTTTAGTGATTATTTAGGTTGAATTGAATGTGTAATTAGTTTAATTGCATTAGATTATACAAAATTGATTGGAATTGCAATTTGAATGTTGAAATTGAAGTTGTAAAGGGTGATATGATGAATTAGAGTTAGGAATGGAAAGTTGATGTTAGAAATGTTCAATTGGATATGAATGAACAACTAATTGATGGTTAATTTGATGTTGAATTATAGATCGAGGAAGTTGAGTTTTCAAAGTAAGCTTGAATTGGGGATTTTTGGTGAATTGGAGAAATTGGCTATTGCATTGGCTTTTGGAAGGCTTATGTGAGTTTACATTACATCAAATTACTTGAATAATTGATTAAATTGTTGAATTGAATCCAATTGTATAAAATTCTAATGTGGCCGAACCCTAATTGACATAATGTGCCTATGTTGTTGTTTGAATTTCCTTTGATTTTTCTTGTCATTTTGATCATATTTAATTGTTGTTTAACCTTGTTTATTGATACATTAGCTTTATTGAACAATGTACCTTGTTATTGGTTTGAATGGGCAAGTCAATTTTGCTTCAAACCCTAACCTATTGGCTTACCATTATATGTCACCTTGTGTTTGATAATTTGCCTAGTTTATTTGTCCTTAGCTTATTAGTTTGCATACCATAGGCCTATCAATTGAATACCATTGTCGTTAGCGATAATGGTTGTAATACCCTACAAATTCCTACCTCCTGTGCATGAATAAATTCTCAGTTTGTGGTCCGTTAGTCTTAAATTGATGGGCAATAAATTTAGAGACACAGTTAGAAAGTAAATTTGACACTTTTTCGAAAATTGGCGGTGTCGGAAACACTGCCGAGAAATCAGCAGTCCGGTCAACAAAAGAATTTTTGAAGTTGATTTGGGGGTAAAATATGACCATAATTTATGTGTAATTTTGGTAAAAAGAAAGAAGTGAAAATCAATTAAGAACACTGAAAAGTGAATAATGGCATTTTGGTAAATAAAGGATAATTCAAGGTTAATAGTGGAAATGGATAGGTCGGAGTTACAGAATGACTCCAGAACTATTTTTATAAATAAGGATAAATTAAAATAAGCCTATTTTCTTTTCACACCAATATCAAAATCTTAACAGAACTTTCAGAATATTTAAGGACCAAAGTGTAAAGATTGAAACTGAGAGATTAAGTTATAATTTTACAATCATTTTTGTCTTATATGGGCTGTAATTCACGGTTTGAACTTCATCTTCTCCACCATTTCATTTCTCTTTGCCGTGACACCATTTCCTTCATTCCAAATTCCATTTTTCAATTTCCTTATAGATTTCTTTAGGAAATTAATGGAAATATACTAAATCAAGGTTGCTAAACTCAATTCTACCATCAATTGAAAGGAAGGAGCAAAGGATTGAGAGGCCATTCATCAAGGAATTTCGGCCATAGAGGATGATTTAGGTAAAGTTATTGTTTTGTTTAGTTTGATTAATGGTTTAGTGATTATTTAGGTTGAATTGAATGGGTAATTAGTTTAATTGCATTAGATTATCCAAAATTGAATGGAATTGGAATTTGAATGTTGAAATTGAAGTTGTAAAGGGTGATATGTTGAATTAGTGTTAGGAATGGCAAATTGATGCTAGAAATGTTTAATTAGATATGCATGAACAACTAATTGATGGTTAATTTGATGTGAAATTGTAGATTGAGGAAGTTGAATTTTCAAAGTAAGCTTAAATTGGGGATTTTTGGTGAAGTGGAGAAATTGGCTATTGGATTGGCTTTTGGAAGGCTTAGGTGAGTTTACATTGCATTAATTATCATGTTTGAATCATTAAATTGTTGAATTGAATCCTTTGGCAAAAATCCCTAAAGTGGCCGAACCCTACTTGACCTTAATTGCCTATGTTTTTGTTTAGTTCTTACTTTCTTTTCCTTGTCAATTTGACTCTAATTTAATGTTGTTTAATCTTGCTTTTGATACCCTTGTGTTGTTGAACAATGTACCTTGTATTGGTTTGAATGGACAAGTCAATTTTGCTCCGAACCCTAACCTATTGTCTTGCCATTATATGTCACCTTGTGTTTGATAATTTGCCTAGTTTATTTGTCATTGGCTTATTGGTTTGTATGCCATAGTCCTACCAATTGAATACCATTGTCGTTAGCGATAATGGTGTGCCAATTGACCCACCAATTTCGGCCACCGAACCTTTGTTGTTTCTTGCCTTTTCTTATTATCATACTTGATTTTTATTAATTGTATATTGCCTATAGCATTGTAATTGAGTTTATTGAATATTGACTGATTGATACCGAACCGATTATTATTGATTGATTGATATCTAGATGCCATTGTTGCTTATAGAATCCCTTGCTATTGACCCTATTATGATTTGGCAGAACTTCCGATTCGACAGGGGAGTGGGGAAATACTATCGACCTTGTGCACATTACATATTTGTACCCTAGCTGGGAGGGGTTATGGTCCTGGCCATAGGGCCTGATCAACCTTATGCTTATATAATACTGGTGACCTACATGGTCCAGTGATATTTGATTTGTCTGGTTATGATTTCTTTTTATACAGTCCGTCTCATTATCTGCCTTTCCATATGTAACCGAACTTATATATGATATTTCTTTGGTTTACTGTACCTTGATAGCCATTCTGTATTCTGTTATTTCTTTGACTGAAACCATTATTTAATTATACCTTTTATTTCTTGCGATGCATGTAAATTCACTGAGTATCATCCATACTCATCCTTTTGTTTGTTTACCCCATTTCAGGAAAGGAGTAAGTTGTAGAATCCCGACATCTGTCTTCCGTGGATTTCTGCTGCAGTTTATTATGTATAAATTCTAGTGTCTGTATTTATATTTGAGGTTTCTTTATCTAACTGTTCCATGGGTATGTATAGGTTAGTTAATAGAGGAATGTTGCATATGAAATCTTGATAATTATATTTTGAGTTATATTATGATTTATGATGTGTTATGTGAAATGATATAGCCAATTGCAGAATGTATGATAGAATAATAGATTGATTACAGGATAATATAATGGATGGTAATTTATAATAAATTAATAATATGTTGAGGTGGATAGATTGTGTAATGATGCTGGGTTTTACGGATATCGGTCGCCATTGGCATTTCCTGTGCCCTAGGACCGTCGCGGTCCGGGAAACTGAGTCGTGACAGAGGTGGTATCAGAGTACTAGGTTTACAGAATGTGAATCTAGGTAACAGATGAATAGTGATTGTATTACAGAGGAATAGTGGTTAGTTACAGAATGGGGTAGAATTAAGTATACCATGGAGCATAGGACTTCCTTTGTTGTCTATTGTTGTTATTGTCCGTTATATGTCTTTATTCTGTGTTTTTACTGTATTCTAAGACCGTTCCATTTTTCCCAACAGATTACAGATATGTCCGGTAGCAGAGATAGAGGCATTAGGGAGGCTGGGGTCGCCTCCAATGAGTCTCTAGTAAGGGAGATTAGTATGCCAGAGGGTCCGTCTCAATCCCGATGGACTACAGAGGACACAAAAAGGGAAGATGACCCATGGAGGGTAGAGATGATGAGAGATATGATAGAGTTAATGAGGGAGTTAGCTAATTTGAGGAGGGAGAGACAGCAGGCGATAGTGGTACCTCCACCATTAGTACCTGAGTCAGTGACACAGGCTCTTGTGCAGCCAGAGGGGGCTTAGAGGGACACAACTGTGCAGGGAGGCAGGAGAGAGATGGATGAGTATCCATGTTTAATTTTCTGAAGCTAAACTTACTTGAGTTCAGAGGGGACGGAGATACAGACCCGGTTGACTTCTTGGAGGAGGTAGAGAAGGAAGTGAGGAGACTACCTCATTCTGAGTTGAGATCAGTGGAGTTGGTGGGTTTGTTGTTAAAGGGTAAGGCCTGGACTTGGTTCTTGAGACATATGGAGATTAGGCTATATAGAGAGCACCCACCTACTTGGGTAGAGTTCCAATAGGGTTTAATTGAGGAGTTTATCACCGAGGGTGTTAGGACCCATAATTTGGTCAGATTTGAGCAGCTTGAGTAGGGGGACCAATCAGTAGAAGAGTATGCCGAGGAGTTTATACGATTGAGTAGGTATGCTGCTCATTTAGTACCGACAGAGGCTGATATGATTAGTAGATTTCAGAGGGGTTTACGTGATGCAACTCATTATGCCTTGTTAACTATAGATTTCCCTTCTTTGACTACAGTAATTGACAAGGCTATATAGATAGAGGAAAAGTATAAGACTGAGGAAGCCAAGAGGGAACAGAAGAGGAAGGGTGGTTCAGAATCACAGGTTAGGAAGGAGGAGAGCAGCTCCCATCTTAGACAGGTAGAGCCAAAACCCTGATTCGAGCAGGGATCATCTGGGGATAGTCAGTGGAGGAGATTATGGAGTAGGGGACCACCAGTGGTGCTGTCTACACCTACTTACTCATAGAGATCATCTAGACCAACAGTACAAGTACCTACTATGCTAATTTATGGGTTTTGTGGATGGTGGCATGGAGGGGAGTGTTGGAGATAGACTGGTGCTTGTTTGAGGTGTGGCTAGCAGGACTATTATGCTAGCAGGTGTCCTTTGAGGGTTGGTCAGTAGCCGTTAGTCACAGTTTCTCCACTAGTGGAACAAACCCGTCAGAATATGTGGTTAGAGAGGCTTACAGCTAGAGGTAGAGGTAGGGAAGAACAGGCTCCCAGTGGTAGTCAGGCTCCAGCTGGTAGGGGCCAATGAAGAGTTTTTACCGTTAATACTCAGGAGACACAGAGACCTGAGGATGTGGAAATAGGTGATTTGAATACAGAATGATGTAACCGATGCGTTGGTTAACTTTGGTACCTTACACTTTGGGTGGCATCAGTTGTATAGGGAGAGATAAATTATTAAATGTGCCTTAGAGACAATTACACTTATGAAAAAAAATGTATAAGTAAATTATGGTTATCTGAAATATGATATTTAAATTTATGGTAAGGTTTTACTTATTAATTTGATAGAGTTATTTGTGTTGCAATTAATGTAATACTTGGTATTAAATGGTGAATTGTTCATCGAGTAATTATTGATTGAGATGAGAAGAAAGTCAGATTC
>CANXYC011093213.1:0-12923 GCA_948193065.1 Aleurites moluccanus | reverse complement strand
TATCAAATTCTCATCTTCAGGGGGAGATATGGGAAGAACAAAATTGGTGGGAATGTTCAAAATATGAAGGAATGGGAAATGAAGAAAAGAGTAAGGGTGGAGATGTGGTTGTTGAGGATGAAGTCATCCAAGAAATTGGATCAGTTGCAAGTACAAAAGAAAGAGCTGATATTCAAGAAATTATGGAGCACAAATCTAAATCAAGTAGTGAACAGACCCCTCTTTCTCATATTCATGTACCCAACAATGAGAATCTTCCTGAGAATATCCATGAGGTAAGCCCACATATATCACACTCTAATATTGTTTTAGATACTCCTGCAGGTTATCACTTACCTTTCAGGCATAATAGAGGAAAACCCCCAGATCGTTATTCTCTAGACATTGAAGGGAGGTAATCAAGATACCCTATTGCTAATCATGTGACAACAGAAAGGCTGTCTAATTCTCTTAAAGGTTTTGTACACAATCTATCAGCTCACCACATACCTTGTGGAGTTCAAGAAGCATTAACAGACCCGAAATGGCTTTAAGCAATCAAAGATGAGATGGAAGCACTACATAAGAACCAGACATGGGACCTTGTACAGTTACCAAAGGGGAAGAAAATGGTTAGATGCAAATGGGTATTCTCTATCAAGTATAAGGCTGATGGGAACATTGAAAGATATAAGGCAAGATTGGTAGCAAAGGGATACACTCAGACATATGGTGTTGACTATCAAGAGACATTTTCTCCAGTAGCAAAGCTTAATACCGTTAGAGTATTAATATCTCTTTCAGCAAACCTTGTTTGGCCTTTATATCAATTTGATGTAAAAAATGCTTTCCTACATGGAGATCTTGAAGAGGAAGTTTACATGGATATTCCACCGGGTTACACCACGACTCTTCACAATAAGGTTGTGTGTAAGTTAAAACGAGCTTTGTATGGAATCAAGCAATCACCTCATGCATGGTTTGGTTGCTTTAGCCTAGCAATGAGAAAATATGGGTTTTATCAAAGTAACTCTGATCATACTCTTTTCTTAAAGCAACGGCAAGGGAAAGTAACAGCTCTTATAATCTACGTGGATGACATGATAATCATAGGAGATGATGAGGAAGAAATCTCTAAGCTTCAAAAGCAATTGAGCACTGAATTTGAAATGAAGAATCTATGAGGGTTGAAATATTTTTTGGGAATAGAAGTAGCCAGGTCAAGAGAAGGAATATTTCTCTCCCAGAGAAAATATGTATTAGATTTATTGGCTGAAGTAGGGATGACAGATTGTAGACCAGCGGAGACGCCGATTGTTGAGAATCTCAAGCTTGGAGAATATCTAGATCAAGTACTGACGAATAAAGAAAGATACCAACGTCTGGTGGGAAAGCTTATTTATTTATCTCATACTCGACCAAATATCACATACGCAGTCGGTGTAGTGAGCCAGTTCATGCACAATCCTAGTAAAGATCATATGGGGGTAGTAGTTCGAATTCTTCGCTACTTAAAATCTGCCCCAGGAAGAGGGCTGTTGTTTTCTAAGAATAACCACCTTAATGTTGATGGGTACACTGACGCAGATTGGGCAGGAGACGTGTCTGACAGAAGATTGACTTCTGGATATTTCACGTTTGTGGGTGGAAATCTAGTTACTTGGAGAAGCAAAAAAGCAGAAAGTGGTGGCTTTGTCTAGTGCTGAAGCAGAGTTTAGAGGGATATCTAAGGGATTGTGTGAGTTGCTTTGGCTCAAAAGGTTGTTAAGTGAAATTGGATTTGACCCTACCTCTGAAATGAGATTGTTTTGTGACAATAAAGCAGCAATTGCAATTGCTTAAAATTTAGTCCAACATGATCGTACGAAGCATATTGAGGTGGATAGGCATTTCATTAAACAAACCTTGAGGCAAGAATCATTAAGTTTCCTTTTGTTAGATTAGAAGACCAGCTTGCAGATATGTTGATAAAAGCTGTTTCAAGCAAAAGTTTCCACAGCTCACTGGACAAGTTAGGCATTAGAGATATCTTCGCACCAACTTGAGGGGAAGTCTTGACGTGAGCTGTATATTTTCTATATAAGAATATTTGGTATTACATGAGCTGTATATCTTATATAGGAAAGGTTATTAGGTGCCTTAGATTTAGCCTAGTTTTTAGCTTATTTTCTAAATTAGCTCTTATCATCTCTGTATAAATATGTAGTATTTGCACAGCAGAGAATATATATAAAAAAAACCTTCTTCCTTTCATTCTATACCTCTTCATCTATGTTTTATAAAAAATAACAATAGATATATTATTGTTATAAAAATTAATTTAAGAACGATAATATATATTAATCAATAGTCGAGAAACAATAGATGTAATTTATCCAATTCACCATAAAATCTAGCTGCAACTAAGTTATTTATTATAAATTTGTGTTTATATTCCCCATGAATTTTGTTTAGTTTCAATGTCTTCATCCTAGTTGATTGTCCTGAATGTGCTCTTCATTAGTGAACAAAAACACTTTTTTATTTGATTTATTAATCAACTTGGTTGGATATATAGGAGGTGTTTGGTAGAGCGATTGCTAAATATGCGATTGGTGTAAAAGTGCGATTGACAAATCGCCAATCGCTAAAAGCAGCTTATAGCTGCTTATAAAATTTGCTGATTGAAGAGAAATTTTGTCATAATTGGAGTTTTTAGTTGGCCAACCAAACAATACAAATTTTTCCAATTGGCGACGCGCATATTGGCGATCGGCAATTAGGGGTGTTTAGTTGGCCAACAAAATAGCCCCATATGCAATGAAAATCGGGGTAATTATTGGTTATTAAATGGGTAAATTTAGTAGTTCATGTAATTGCATCGAGTAATTACAGTCCTAGACTCTTAGTTAGATGGACTTATTTGGTGAAAATACCACTGAGACGCACCCTTCCCGTTGAAATAATTTTTTATCCGATTAGTTATCTGCCTCGTTTAAAATCATTGTTGTTAAAATCGAACCAAATTGATCGATCAAAAAAAAAAATTAGGAATCGAATCAAAGAAGTTCTATCAGCTTCAAAAAATCATTCTTCAAAAATCGGTTAAAAAATCGATGAACTAGCAGATTAATTAGTGAATTGATCAAATCGAATTGATTTCTCTGGTTCGAGCGAGTCATAATTTTTTTTTAATTTCTTTTAAATTTTTTTATTTTTAATTAAAAATAATAAATTTTAAATTATACTCTTTTTATTATATATATATATATATATATATATATATATATATATATCAATTTTTTTATTTAATCAATTCAATTTTAATTAAATTTCTAATTTTTTAACTCTCTATTTTCATCAATTTTTTAATCGATTTGATTTTAAAAATATTACTTAAAATACAGGGTAGGGGTAAGGAACAAGACGAAACTGATAAAATTAAAATTATCAAATAAAAAATAAAAAGAACGAAGAAAAAACAAAAAGAAAAGTTTGGACTTTATACATGACATGGCGGTGCAGGACATCAACTTTAACGATGATGCTGATGATGATAATAATAAAAATAATCACATCGAGTTGAGTACGGAATATGTATATCTCTACTGGTATTTAATTTAATTGGTAAAATGTTTAAAAATTAAAATTTATATACACCTCATTAATAAATAAAATAAATAAAATTAAATTTATTAAAATCAAATTGAATATTCATCAAATTAAATTAAATTATTATTTTTATTCTAATTAAATTTTTAATTTTTAATTTTCTATTTTCATCTATGAAAACATTTAGGAAGACATTAACAATGTATGAAATGGATCATAATAAATAAAATAATGATACTTTAATTAAAAATAAAATATAAATATTTGAGATAAAAATAAAAAAATATATTTTAGATTATTTTTCTAATTTACATTATATTATTATTATTATTATTATTTTGTTTCATTTTACAATTTTTCAGGAAACCCTAAACTCATTCTCCGTTCTTTTTCTCTCTTGTGCCGCCACCATTTTCGGTCCACACTTCTCTTCATTTTTCGGTTGTTTATCCATTTTTCATCTGCCTAAATATTGCACAAGATCTATAAAATTTTTCTTTATCTTGCCACCTAACTCCGCAAACAAACCGCCATTGAGGCTTCGCCGCCACTATGTTTCAACTCCTTTCACCGACCATTTTTCGGCGTCTCAAAATCAAGTAAGTAATTCGTATCTAGACATATTTATTTCGATTTTTCATTTTTTTTTATTTTCCTTCTACAAACACAGTGTTCGTTTGATTTATATTTTCTGGATATATATGAGTTGATTGCCAGTTGATTAAACGCTTCATAACCCTACAGTTAACCCTTTATTGATTCTGTAATTTGATTTTTTTTTTTAATTTAGAATGTTTATGAGAATGCTCTTACATTGCTATATTGGATTCTTTATTGATTCCGTAATTTGAATTTTTTTTTTTTTGTAATTTAGAATTGTTATGAGAATGCTCTTACATTGCTATATTGGTTTCTTCATTTTTTTTTTTTAATTTTCTTTAATGGGCAGATACCATTGAATTATCAGATTCGTCGCAATGGATCTTTCAGATGCAGTGATAGTGAAATCCAGCAGATTGAAATCTGTTGTTTGGAATGACTTTGATAGAGTGAAAAAGGGAGATACATTTGTAGCTGTTTGTAGGCATTGTAAGAAAAAACTTAGTGGATCAAGCACTAGTGGAACCTCTCATTTGAGGAACCATTTAATTAGGTGTCAAAGAAGATCTAACCATGGCATTGCTCAACTTCTTTCGACAAGGGAAAAGAAGAAAGAAGGAACTCTTGCTCTTGCTAATATAAACATGGACCAGGAGAAAAGAAGGGAAGAACCACTTATAGTTGTGAATTATAAATTTGACCAAGGACAGGTGAAAGATGAAGGTGTGAATATTGCAAGAAGTAACTTGGATCAAAGGCGAAGTCAGTTTGATATAGCCCGCATGATTATTTTACATGGGTATCCAGTACAAATGGTTGAGCATGTTGGTTTCAGGATTTTTGTTAAGAATCTACAGCCTTTGTTTGAGCTTGTAACATCTGACATTGTGGAGGCTGACTGTATGGAAATTTATTCACAAGAGAAACAGAAGGTTTTTGAACTACTTGATAAATTACCAGGCAAGATAAGCCTTAGTGCAAATCTATGGTCGGCTTCAGATGATACTGAGTACTTGTGTTTAACAGCACACTATGTTGATGAAGCTTGGCAATTAAAGAAGAAGATACTGAATTTCATTTTAGTTAATCCAACTCATACAGAAGACATGCATTCAGAAGTCATCATGACATGTCTGATGGATTGGGATATAGACCGTAAGCTGTTTTCAATGACTTTTGATAGTCATTCTGCCAGTGATAACATTGCCCATAGAATTAGTGATCGGCTATCCCAGAATAGATTCCTCTTTTGTAATGGTATGCTATTTGATATACGCTGTGCTGCAAATCTTCTCAATCTGATGGCTGATGATGCATTGGAGGCACTTTTTGAGGTGACACATACGATTCGGGAAAGCATTCGTTATGTTAGGAGTTCACAAGTAACCCTAATGAAGTTCAATGAGATAGCTCTACAAGGTGGAGTTGAGAGTCAAAAGTGCTTATGTCTTGACAATCCACTGCAATGGGACTCTACATATTTTATGCTTGAAGTTGCCCTAGAGTACAGGTGGGTATTTTCTCTTCTTCAGGCACAAGACCCTGCTTATGCAATGTGTCCGACTGATTTAGAGTGGGAGAGGGCAAGGACCATTACAAACTATTTGAAACACTTTGTTGAAGCCACTAATGTGTTTGTGAAGAACAAGTATCCAACTGCAAATATATACTTTCCTGAGATCTGTGATATTCACTTGCAGTTAATTGAGTGGTGCAAAAACTCAGATGATTTTATTAGTTCTGTGGCGGTGAAAATGAAAAACAAGTTTGAAGAATATTGGGAAAAATGTAGTTTTGCTTTAGCAGTTGCAGCCATGTTAGATCCTCGATTCAAGATAAAGTTGATCGAGTATTACTATCAGCAAATATTTGGTACTGGCGCTGCAGAGTTAATTGATGAAGTTTTTGAGTATATAAAGGCACTGTACAATGAACATTCGATTGGCTCTCCATTAGCTTCTTTTGATCAAGGTCTGGCTTGCCAAGTTAGTGGAAGTACTGGCTTACCTGGTACTGCTCGGGACCGCAAGGATAGGTTAATGGGATTTGATAAATTTCTCCATGAAACTTCTCAGAGTCAAGGTACAAAGTCAGATTTAGACAAGTACTTGGAAGAACCCCTCTTTCCTCGATGTGTTGATTTCAACATACTAAATTGGTGGAAAGTTCACACTCCAAGGTATCCTATCCTAGCTATGATGGCACGGAATATTTTGGGAATTCCCATGTCAAAAGTTACCCCCGAGTTTGCTTTTAACAATAGAGGGAGGGTGCTTGATCGGGATTGGAGTTCGCTGCGACCAACTACAGTGCAAGCTTTAATGTGTTCACGAGATTGGATGAGTGAAGTAGTGAACTGATACATTTTCAATATTATTTTGTAAGTTTATTTAAATATTTTTTGTTTATATGCTTCCTTTTACTGGTATCATTAACCATTCTCCCGTGTTATTTTGCAGATTAGGTTGTCAATCATGTGGTTATTTTCTTCTCATCTGACCCTCTTTCTAATTTCTAGCACTGATACTTTTAATTGGTATTTGTCTATACCGGCAATTTCTACATTCACAAGACTTGGTGGATTATTATAGCGACGTCATCTTTCCTAGTCATATATGTTTTGAAGGTTCAGAAAAGACCGCCCCCATGTTTTCTGGAGTTAGGATTAATGTCTACAGGGATCACTTCACTGTATTTTCTATGCTGTAATGGTTGTGCTGCCCTTTCAACTTCTGGGTTTGGTCTGTATTTTGCATGCGGCAGAGTTTTTGCTTGTACAGGATATATCAATAGCTTTCATGAATTTACCTGTAAATTGAAGTTTCTACTTGCTTTGGAAAAAAAAAGAAAAAAGAGAGAATAGAGGCTGCTTTTTGTAGTTAAGCCTAATGAGCAATTGGACTGTTCAGTTGAATTTATATTTTTGAAACTATTCCAAAATAAAATGATTCACAAAATAAAATAATATGTTTTTTGAAATTATTAATACTAATTAGACAATTCAATTTATTTGTTATAGTATTATTAATTAATTCATCTTTAAGTCTTAACAAATATGATTAATTATTTAATTAATAATAATTATCCTTGAGGATATTAAAAAAATATATTTAATTTAAATAAAAAATATATTAATTTATAATAGATAATAATTTATTTTAAATTTATTATATCTATAAAATTTATATCTCATATAAATTTGGGTAATGGCTATTCCATATGTTAAAGTTCCTTATGATAAAGTATAACATTTTTAGAATTATAATTAAAAATTTTAAAAAGATAAAATGACTATTTTATGTAATAATTATGCTACATTTAATTTTGAATTGAATTTAAAATATCAATTTTTGTTTGATGATATTACATAAACTAACTACACATTACTTATATATATATGGTAAATTATGCTTAGTTATATTTTTAAAAATCTTATAATATTTATTTTTTTAGTAATTTGTGATAAAAATGTATAAATATTAAAATTATAGTATAAATGTAACAATACATTAATAAAAAATATGTCATTCAAACGCTAAGGATTACTATATATATATATATATATATGTTTTTTTTTTTTTAAAATAAATTTTAATGTTGATTATTTTAAAATTAGCAACTTCAGTTTATACCATCATAACATATGTGTGTGTAATAATGAAAAATGAAAATATATTATGGTATAAAAATTAAAAAATTAGAAATACACAAATTTACTGGTCTAATTTAAAACATGATTTTTTTTTTTTTTTTTTTTTTTTTTTTTTTTTTTTAATGGTGGACAATTAAAGTGCAAAGTTAATAAAAATTTTCAAAGTTTAGAATGGTTATTTTAGAACAATAATCACGGGTAACGGGAGATGATTAAAGTTTTGATATTTTTACATTTTTCTCTAATAAATTTCAGATTAAATTTTAATTATTTTTATATTTATAGATCACTTATTAAAATTGGAGCTGATTTTACAGTCGTAGCATGATACGTTATCATCAGATGTTGAATCATTTGATACATCATTGTTATGTCAGTGTCAGGTCAGATTTGATGATAAATTCAATATAATTACTAAATTTTAATAATTTTTAATATGATTACTAAATTTTTATCTTTTTTAATTTTTTTCCTATTTTTCTTTTTTCTTTTTTTATATTTATTTATTATCATGCTTTTTTTATAAGGTGATATTACTCACTATAAAAATATATAATATATAGAATATTAAATTTAAAAAATATAATTTAATTTATCCTTATTATTAATTAATAAAAATAATGTTATTGAAAAAATGAATAATAAAAAATTTAAAAAAATGATAGAGCAATGAAAACAATTGATATAAAAAATATATCAATGCCCTGAATATGAAATCATGGTGAAATGACAGAGCAAACGGTGACTCAGGTGTAAATCATATTTCATTTCACCTCACTTTAACTCCAACCCAGCCCAACCAAGTATTCTTTTTATTAATATATTTTTAAATATTTATTAAATCTTAAATAATGAGAGATCAATTTTTTTTTTGTTACTAGTTCATGTGATTTGCAGAAACAACTTAAAACTCGATGACCATGAATAAGAAGATGAAGAGAAAGAGGAAGATTTAATAAAAAAAAATTGAAAAAAAGCAAAAGAGGAAGAAGGAGGTGACCCACGCCAAGAGACGCAGAGAGAGAGAAATAGAAAAAGAAGAGTGGTAAACCATAATTCTTGGCTTTGTTATTTAAAAAAAAAATATTATTATTATTTTTTTGTAATAACATTATTCCTATTAATTAATAATAGGGATAAGTTAAATTATATTTTTTAAATTTAATATACCATGTACTATATATATATATTATAATAAATAGTATCATCATATAAAAAAATCAGGGTAATAAATTAATATGGAAAAAAAATATACAAAAAATAATCAAAGTTTAATGCTCATATTGAAAAATTATTAAAATTTAGTTATCATTTTGAACTCATTAGTAAATCCGACATACCAATGACATATTAAGTGACTCAATATTCGGTATAATGTGTTATGTCACATCAATAAAATTAGTATTTATTTCGATAAGTGACTTATAAATGTAAAAAATATCAAAAGTTAGTGATATATATGAAAAACTTTATTGATTAGTGATCAAAATGTAAAATATTAAAATTTTAGTACCATTTATCCCAATAATCACCATAACACTATATATATTGAAAAACTTCAATATTTTTTTAACTATATATTTTAAGTGAAATTATAATATATTATTGATGGCCCGCTTTAGTGATGCTTAGAATATATGAAGAATTTAAATGAAAAATGTTTCAAGTTCATGTTATTTTTTATTATATATATATATATATATTGACTAAATTATTTGTGTAATACTCCAAATTTTTAATTATTTTAAAATTTTATTATCATGAAAAATAATATTTATTTTAAGAACATTTAATAAAAGTAACGAATATAAAAATATTTGGGGTTTATATTATTTGATTGAATTTTAAAAAATATCATTATTTATTTGATGAATTAATTATTTTAATAAATATATATCTAAAGTCACAAAACTTGAATGGTGGTCTTAAGAGAAAATATTATTAATATTTTATTTTAATTTTAAAAATTTATAAACTATTATATTATTATATTTTTGTATTATTTAAGTAATTAGTTAATATTTAATTATTTAGATAATTAGTTAATTTAAAATTTAAATGAAAAGAATATTCTCAGATTTTTATGTGTAATAATAATAATAATAATAATAATAATAATAATAATAATTATTATTATTATTTTTATAATATATATGCTGTTGGAAAGGGGAAGAGAGAGAGAGAGAGAGAGAGGTATGGACAGTAATTTGTCGACCTCCAACCACCACCTCAGGTTAGGTGTCGACTAGGAGGAACGGTAGGCTGCCGATGAGCTAGACCGCCAAAGCTCATCGCCAGCAATAGCCGGACGACGACCCACGCATTGTCCGAAGCAACCGTCGGCAACCAAGCTTCTCCGACAGATTCTGACTATTTTCGAAATTTTTTTTTGGCGATTCATGCTCCGTTAGAGTTGTCTCGGTTTCATCGTTTCGATGGTACCTAATTTGCGGCCAACAATGATCAGTGCTAGACCGAAAAATAACAAATCTGGGTCTTTTTTTAGTGATCGAGAGTAAGTGAGTTTGTGATGATTCTAAAAATTATGTTAATTATTTTGGAGTATTTTATGAAATTGAATCGTGTGAAGTTATGGATTTGAATGCTAGTATTAAAATAATTATAGAGTGAATAAATTATGATTATCATTAAATTAAGTAAATTATTTGAGTTAAATTGAGATAATTAATTTAGAGTAATTATGAAATTTATTCGAGAGATATTTATAAATTTATTTACTGAAATTTAAATAATTATGGAGTAAATAAAGTAAGACGGTCGTTAAATTAAGTGAAATATTTAAGTTAAATTGAGAAAAATTAATGAGATTATTTTGACTAATTTTTCTAGATGGTTTTATAATTTTTGTGATAATTAAATTTATTTTTAAGGTGATTAATTATGCAAATGTTAATTATAGTATAATTATTAATTGAAGATTAAGTGAATAATAATTATTTTATTAAATTAATTGGGTATTGATATTGATTTTTTTTGTAGAGTAATTATTTAAATTAATTTGAAATAATTTGTTGGATTATTATAGTGTCAACAATATTTTTGCACTTCCATGGCTCAAACAGAATTATATCGGACTTGACGGAACTTGTCTCTGACTTGAAAGACAGAAGAATGAATAAAAATGGAAGCGCGAAATGGTGCCACCAGCCAAGCCTGGTGGAGCTTGTCACACCCCAACTCTAGTGGTGCGACGGTCGTAGGGCAATGGTAGGCTTAAGGCCACCATAAACCCGTAGAACACTCATATCCTAGATCTCATACACAATACATATCCACAACATATATGGTTATCATTATAATTGTTAATTTCTATGATTCATGAAATCACCATTCATACATTTACATTCATCATTTTAGAATTTCCTCTTGTTCCTTACCGATCAAAAGACACTTTCCACATCACTAAGGAACAAGGGCAACTCAATCATAACAATTTAGACATCAAAATAATATCATCCTCAACATCTAACTACGGAGCTCTAGAGTATACTCCTTTTACATACAATACCATAATATAAATTGATGAACAAAAATACATATATATTTCAAAAGAATTACATATAGTCTTCTTGGAGGAATGAATCAAGAAGCTCTGTCTTCTATATTAGCTCCCTCTCGAGCTACACTACTACCTGAAATCCACAGAAGAGGAGCGAGCCTTCAACTCAGCAAGATATAAACATGCATGGTATAGATCAAGTCAAAAGTACATGAATATGAAAATATCATAAGGTTAAGCTTACAAGAACATAAGTGCTCAACATAGAATAGCACTGTCAAATCATATGATAAAACTGCAGAGTGCATCGGTAGCCTTGCTACCTTATCACAACAGAGCGCATCAATAGCCTTGCTACCTTATCGCAAACATATGCTTGGCCAGGCATATGTTTAAAGCTCATGGTCCCCTCTAGGTGAGACACTGATAAAAACCCTATTAGCTAGGTTCCCAAAGTGCACAATGGACCAATGAATTTACTCTCATTGGGAAAAATATTCTATACATAAACATATCATGGGTCATATAATTTGAATTCCACAAGAATCATATTGGTTGCAAGACCATCAACATATAACATAAATTTATTCAAATCAACAAATAGGTTTCATATGAACTTGGTCCAAGGAAAAATGACCAAGTCATTTTCAACATATAAGGTAATCATATGAAACAAATTTTCATTTGTTTAAGAACATTAAAGGAATTTCATAATGTAGGTATATAATACAATATTTCGAAACATGAGATTCATATGGATAAATATTAGGAAGGATTAAATATTCAATCTCAAAGAGCAATATGAAAATGCAATGTTTATACTTACCTCTAAACAAATTTATCCTTGTATTTCCCTCAATAGCTTGTTCATTCAATAATCTCCTCAAATTTCTTGAGTTCTCTTCTCCTATGGAAGTTTCTCCAAATATTCTAAATTAGGATTTTCCTTAATCAATAATACATAATATGATTGCTTATAATTTAACCATCTTATAGTCTCTATTATAGTTTCCTAACATCAATTTAATTTATTCCTTAAAGAAAAATCTGAAATTCAAAACGTATTTACTATTCACATCACTATTCATCAAATTTTATAAATTCTGATATCTTCCATATTAATCAAAATTAATAGTCTTAATCACCTATAATAAACTCTATATACTTATAAATAACTATTTTAATTACCAGAAATTTTTAATCTAAAGAGAAAATGAAGTTTGGAGAAAATTACCTTTATTTTTTCAAAACTGAGTTTTTGAAGAATCTGATTTGAAAATGAGAAACACAGCCTTAAAATGCTCTAATTTAATGATCTAATGCATTAATTCTGAGTATTAATGTATTAGGAATTAAATGGGACTAATTTGAGAAAGATAGGAGAAGAAATGAAGAAGAACGAAGAAAAAGAAAAGAGAAAATCATCGTGAAACATAGCTACTGTGTCACGACCTATCTCGGAAGTCGTGACGGTCCTAGGGTACGGGTGATGCATAAGCGACCAGTACCGCGTAGAACCCAAATGACAACCTAAATGATATGCAACAATCAAATATAACCCAATTAATTATGAAAATGCTG
>CANXYC011093096.1:0-24489 GCA_948193065.1 Aleurites moluccanus | reverse complement strand
CATATCAGTGGATGCCATGATGCAACAATGGCATCCTCCAGCTCAATAGACTCAATATCAATCAATCAATAGAATCGATAGCAAATCAAGTATCAATAACTCATTAGAATCAATTTAATGAGTATAAAATCAATAAGACATTAATAATAATCGATAAAACGATGACTAAAGGTCTAACGATAAAAAATTGGAACAAACATACATTTTCGATCAAAAAGTTGACGCAATTGGCATGCTATTGTCGCTGGCGACGGTGACATTCAAATGGTTAGCCTACAAAATTTTCGGCATGAATTTGGTGCAATATTGATATTGCCCCAATTATCAATAAATAAACACATGGAAAATAATTTATAGGCAACAACCACAATTCAATAATCTTCAACAATCACATCAATTTGGCATGGAAAACAAATCCAAAACCAAAGCATAATATTTGGCAAAATGTCACAATTAGGGTTCGGCCAAATGGCCTTTTTCACAAATAGATTTCAATTGGCATTTTATCAATTTAGGCAAGTAATTTGATGCATAGTAGACTCACCTAACACTCCAAATTACCAAATGCAATGAATTTGCTACCCAAATTCCTCATTTCTCGGTTTAGGCCAAAATCGACGATTTTCTCTGAAAGAATTTTCTACAACAAAACGAACGTCAATTAAATATCGATTAATACCCAATTAACTTATTCTAAAGTCAATTTACACATCCTAATCCATAAACTCAAAATCAAAACTCACAACTTCAATTTTGGGTTAGAAAATTGGGGAAAATTGTTTAATGCATCAATTGATTCAATTAAACCATTTACCCAATCCTATTATCATCTAATTAACCTATTTAAACCAAAAAAAATCAAACAAATAATCAATTTATTCAAATTAACTCATTTTGGCTGAATCCTCAACTAGCTTGTTCTTCAATTTTTTTTTTTTTATTTTCTATGGCTAATTTTGGTAGATTAGCATTTGTATGGTTTTAGTTTATGATTTGTAACACTTTTTCTTCACAAATTAATGGAAGAAATTCAAATGGGAAGAAAAGAATTTGGCTATGGTGAAGAACAAAAAAAATGCAAAAAATTTCTAAGTTTTTGGCTTATATAATAAGACAAAATTGACAAATTACCCTTTTGGTCCTCCAGTTTTCCAAAATTTATTTTTGGTCCTTTTTCGCTCGGTAAATTATTTCGACAATTTCGTCCGGAATCAAAATTCAAAGTGAATGTTTAAACATCATATTTTTATTAATACTAATTAATAAATATAGTTTCAGAGTCGTTCTGAAACTCGGCCTGTCAAATTTTACTATTCACCGAAAGTACCCTATATTTACGGTTTTGCCATCACTTACTTTATCAGTGTTCTTAAACATTTTCTCATATTTCTTTTTACTATATTCACATATGAATATACATTATCATTTACCTTCAATCCAAATTCAGAAATTCATCCCTCAACCGTACTGCTATTTTTTGGCAGAGATATCGGTACCGACGATTTCCGAAATTTTTTTTTGTTTTCACTCTAACTAATTTTTCAAAATTATTATTGGTCATTTCTATGATTTTAATTTATATACTGAGAACTTTATTCACTAAAACTTGTTATGCAAATTTTTAGGGTATTACAAGTGTCCATTTATACAAATGATTGCATATATCCACTAACTTAAGTTGTAGTGAGAAAAAAAAAAAATAAGAGCAACTGGCTGTGGTTCATAACACTCCTTGGGTTGGATTTTGACATCCATTAAGACCCTTGGCATTGGATATTTATTTCAAATAGACAAAAGGTAGTACAATTTATTTATTGATTTCATACCATTCACTATTTATTATTTCATAAACTAATACTTGTTACTATATATACTGTAGGGTCTGGTGCCTGCACTAAATGGGTTGTATCCTGCAGCTGAGAAGAGGTGGTGTGTAAGGCACATATACACCAATTTCAAAAAATCATTCAGAGGTAAGGAGTTGAAAGATATGTTGTGGGACTGTGCTAGGGCATCCTATATACAGAGGTTTACCAAATGCATGGAAAACTTGGATGAAAAATGCCACGATGCACTTCAATGGCTGTGCAACAAGAATGTGAGGCAATGGAGTAGGTCACGTTTTCCCACACATGTGAAGTGTGACCTTCTATTGAACAACATTAATGAGTGTTTCAATTCTTTCATCCTTGAAGCTAGGGATAAAGGGATAGTCACATGTCTAGAAATGATTAGGCACAAATTAATGAAAAGAGCTTGGATTAAGAGAGATGCAATGAAAAAGATCCAAGGTAATTTACGCCCTAAGATTAAAATTTTTTTTTGACAAAGAATACAAGGTATTAAAAATTCCAACTTGTATTTTTTTAGTGTAATATGAGTTTTCAATTAGCATTATTATAATAACATTTTATTGTTATTTGTTATAAGGAGATAATGTAAATAATTATAATTAATATTAAATTAACCCATTTAACTTAACCCATTCACTGAGTAAATGAAGTTCCACTTATAACTTTAGCAGCATTACTAAACAAAATACACTTTTCTATACCCTGATTACTACTAACAAAGTTAACATTACTACTAACAATTTCAGCTGCATTACCAACCTACAAACCAAGAATGTAACCCATAATAAAACCAACAAAGAAAACAACAAAAACAAAAGTGAAAGTGAAAGGTTCTTCATCCTTTGACCATTTTGTCCAGTAAATTCATTCAACAGTGGGTCTTCAAATATCTCTTCCTCCTTTATTCTTTCATTGTCGAAGAAATTTGAACCTTCATTAATAATATATCTCCCAGCATGCTCTTTAGTTTTCGTTGGTGTATCAATCCAACAAAAAAAACCTACAATATGCCACACCGACCTACAACCACATTGAACCCAACACACATTAAACACATTATACCCGAACATGATTTTCAGTTCAAGAAATTCATTTGTTTGCACCTAAAATAAAGAAAAAAAAAATGAAATACAACACTTACCTCCAAGTAGTTTTTGCACCTAAAGTACCTATTGCCTGGATTTTTATTTGACTAAGAAGTCTTCAACAGACAAGACAGCCCACAACGGCATTTGGGTACTATCACTTGTGCCATATCCAAATGATTAGGGCTAACATTTTCATCTTCTATCTTCCAAATTAGTGCTTTTTCTTTTTTTAATGTCAGTTGAAATAAAATATAAGGGCTTCAGATGACTTTGAAATTTTACAAGACTCATGCCATGAACTGAATCTGAAGATTATCCACAAACACCCAAAAAAGAAAGAGGAAAAAAAAACAGAAAGAGAGGGCGAAATTTTCGACAGAAGAAATCAATGGGAGAGGATGTGACTAGATGCATATAATTTTTTTTTTTAATTTTCTAACATGACACATAGTAGACATTCATTAAGCCAAAATTCAATGAACAATAAAAATGGGCCCTATTATTCAAAAAATATGTCTAATGATGTGGATGTTGACTCATCAACGTACACCCACGTGTCGCTGACGTGTCTCTGATGTGGTATACATTGTCATTATGGTCGGCTGATATGGATGTCACGTGTGTCGATCCAGCAAAAAATGGGAGTGGTGATTATCGGATGAAAATGTTAATAAAATTTAGGAGTCAGTTTGCAACGATTTGCTGATTAGTGATCAAAATAAAACCAATCTAATAGTTCAGTGGTCACTGACATCATTTTCCTTGAGAAGTCTGATGGTATCCAGTCTAATCACAGGTATAATGATCCAAAAATTATAAATATTTTAAATTCCTAATTTATGAGAATTTTATTTATTTTAAAGAATATTTATTTCATATGAAAAATAATATATATTTACAGAATTATATTATTTTAAATTCAAAGATTTTTTTTTCTATATTTAATAAAATATTTATTTAAATAAAGAAATATTTAACGTCACAAATATAAATAAGGATGTTTAAAAAAAATATTTTAAGGCTTGAAATTTAAATTTAAAAAAAATTATAAATTATTATATTATTTATTGTTTAATTAATTAATTAATTATTGATTTATTTAATTAATAAAAATTAGAATTTTAATTATTATTATATTATTTATTTATGTATTTAAATTAAATCCAGTTTTTAAAATATATTATTATTATATTAATTTATATATATATATATATATATATATATATATATATTAAAAAAAAAAGTAACAAAGATGTGTATATATATATATAATTTAAAAAAAAAAGTAACAAAGATGTCACATGAACAACAGCGATTGATTGCTATTAAAGCAATCAGTCGTTGCAAAGAAAAACAGAGGGAGCAGAAGTAAAGAAAGGAGAGAGAGAGGGAAGATCTAACCGCCAGAGGAGTGCCATCTAGCCACCAAATTCTGGCATGTGCCTGGTAGGCATGTAGAGAGCTGTCGGTAAGCATTATAGAGTTGACAACAACATATTTCGGTGAACGGTCGTGGAGAAATCATCTGTTAAAGTTGAATTGACTAATAACTTCTTAGGCCAATTCCGATAATGGATTTCATCAATTCTTATCCCATTAAACTCCTCTCGTCTTAAACTTTTCGATAACATTCAGTTTGCCTTCATCGGTGACTGGAGCTGGGATAAAAAAAATAGGAAATTCAAGTCTTTCTCCGACAATTAAAAGTAAATAGGTTTCTAACTATTTTATAATTTAGTTTAAATTATTTAGAGTATTTTGGAGAAGAATTTGTAGATAATATTAATTATTAATACTGGTATTGAAATATTGTTGGAATATTTAGGTAGTGAGTATTTGAGAATTGTGTTTAAATTAATTATTTAAATTAAAATAAATTGATTTAATTAATTTTAAGTAATTTTAAAAATTATTTGAATGATATTTATGGAATATAAGTATCGGAAGTTAAATAATTATGGAGTAAATTAATTGAGACGGTAGTTAAATTAGGCAAATTAATTAAGCTAATTGAGATAAATAATTAGAATATGGGTAAATTATAATTTAATCCTTGAGTTTTGACCTAAAAAACGAAGTGATCCCTATATTTTGAGAAATACATGATCACATCCCTCAATTTTTACTCCGTCGGACTATTTAGTCATTCTGTCAATTTTTTTACGTTTTCTGTTAAAAATAAATAATTATAAAAATATTCTACCCAAAATACCATCATCTTTTCACCTTCTCCTCTACCTCACCAACTAATCCAAAAAGGCATTTTATGACTAACAATCGACTAGGTTAAAACTCTTTTGATGTTGGCAGTAGGCTCTTCTTCTTCAAGTGCTATGACACAAGCAAGAGCTTGGTCCACATATTCTTTACTCAATGTGAAACCACAAAGATTCTATTGTAATTTTATTTATGGAATTATTGATTTTTTTTATCTCCGATCAGTTTTTGGAGTCATAGACCCAACACTAGTCTTAAACTTTCATGTTATTATTCTCAATTTATTGACTTTTTCTCTAAATTTCCTTACCCAAACTCTCACTTTTTTTTTTGCAATTCTCTCAATTTCATAAAAATGAAAATGAAAGAAACCTCTTTACAATTTGGGTAACTATGAAATCCATGAAAATTTGAAGTTTTGAAATGAAAAAAAAAAAATAAGAAATTGGTGAAGAGAATGCATTCTTAGAATATCAATCCATGAAAATTTGTCGTTGTAGCCGGAGTAAAATAGAAGAAGATGGCGATGAGCAGCTGCCTTGGCAATGTGAAGAGGGATACTATGATTACGATCGATTAGTATTTGGAAGATCAATTATTGCTTGTTGGATCTAAGTATGAGTGTGATGATGGATTTTTATAAATTTCACTTGTAATTGTGATAATGGGATTCAATATTTGAAGGTCTTTGTTGAGTTTTTAGTAGTTGTACTAAATTTCAAGTGTTTGAGAGTAGTTAGATTTGACTCTTTTTTTTTTAATTATAAATCAATACATTTTTCTTTGTATAATTAAAATTTGATTGGAATTGAAATTTTGATTTGATGACTTTATAGTCTCAATTTTTTTGACTTAGTTTATTTATCTAAATATCTGCTAAGATTCTGAAACTCCATAAAAAGTTGACTCTTCACAAATTTCTTGTTTGAAGCTTGATAATCTCAATCGATGGAAATTTGAAGCTTTAGGAGCAAAAGAAAATATTTTTAGAGGAGAGAATGAATCAATTATTTATTTTATTTTCAATTCTCTAAAATCGCCCTTTAATTTGTTTTTATCTTTATCAAATTTCTCTCATTTTTCATACTTGACTTGATAATAATTTCTATATGAAAAGTATACAAAAGTGCACTCTCTCTTGTATAGGTGGGGTGGGAAATTTAAGAGTTAATGATGGGTATTTTAGTCTTTTCACGTGTATTTAACGGAAAATATAGACAGAAGGATTAAATGGTTCAACGGATGAAAATGCAAGGATTTAATCATGTATTTCTCAAAATATAGAGATTACTTCATTTGTCAGACCAAAACTCAGAGACTAAATTATAATTTGCCCTTAGAATATTATGGATGAATTTTCTATTTGATATTTTGATTATGGTTGTAGTTAAATTAATCTTTAAGGCGATTAATTAGTGAAATAATATTTATAGTACAATTATTAATTGAGGATTGATGAAATAATTATTTTATTGAGTTAATTGGGATGAGATAAATTTTCTATGATTATGGTATCGTATAATTATTTTTAAGTATATTAATGCCCAAAATACTATATAGGAGACTGTACGGATGTAAGTGAATTATAGTAATGGATAAGAAGTTAATTGAAAAATAAATGAGTCAAATTAGTTTATAAAGAGAATATTTTATGGCAATTTTTACAAAAGAATTTTAAGAACGATAATAAACAATATTAACGGTAATGAATTTTTATAATATTTTTAAGAAATTTTTTACTCAAATTTATTGAAAATACCTTAAATTAGAATCGTAAATTATTAAGGAAAAATAATTTGAAAATTTATATGAAGTTAGAAAGGCAAATGGATATTGAAGGAAAAAAAAAAAAAAAAAAACTGATAAGAAAATCATATTTTGAGGTAATTATCGGTTCTTGATTTCTAAGAAATTTTTGATAGTTAATTTATTCAAATTTCTTTTATATGATTTAATTTAGATTGATTATGGTCCAATTAAAAATAAAATGGAAGTGAATATAGTATTAAGAGTGATTGAAAATGGATATGGAATATAAGAAAAATAAAGAAAATGTAAATTTTCGATTTACGGAGTTTGCCAAAACGAGTTTGGTATAAAAAAATTTTAGCTATAAATGTTGAGTTATTAAGTTGAACTGAGGTACCAAGGGTAATGTAAAGTTCCATAAGACTTTAATGGGAAGAATTTATGAACTCAATTGAAAATAATTAAAAAGAATTGTAGTAGCAATTATAAATATGAAAAATTATGGACAAAAGTATAATTATCCAAAATAGTGGAACCCACCAAGTCAAATTTCATTTTAATTCAAATGATCTAGAATTTTCCAATGAAAGACTAAAGAGTGGGCCGACCATTGCTTGAAGGAAGATGGATTTTTTGTTTGTTTCATTTTATAGATAATAGACAAATAAGCAAAATCTAGAATTTTCCAAATAATTTTTATTTCTTTGCAAATTCTATTGACTTTAGTATATAAAAAGGGAAGAGTATACTAGTATTTGGGTTAGTCATGGCCGAACCACATAAGAAAGACTTCAAAGAAATATTTTCTTCAACTCATTTTCATAGAAACCAAAAATAAGATAGGAAAATTAGATGGAAGAAAGAAGATGGATGAAATAAGGTTGATAGAAATTATTATCAAGCTACCTTGGAGGAAAAAGTGAAGGAAATGATCATTTAAATATAAATTAAAGTTCCTAAACTTAATTTTTTGATTTAATTTGTAAGTTTTATAGCTTGATTGAGTAATAACTTGAATTAATTGAGTTAAAGAAGTTAATGATGAACTAGGATTTAGAAGAATCCTGAAATCTGTTTTGAAACATAAAATTATAGTTAGAATTCTGTGGACTTAATGAATGAATTTGGGAAAGTGAAAAACATAAAAATTGTAGATATTTGTGTTATTTAGATTCCTATATGAGGATTTTAGAAAATTCAAAGTGAAGAAAGAGATATTAAGTAAAAATAAAGACTGACTCGAATGAATGATTCAATAAAAAGGCTATTGTGTTTTAATTTTACGGAACGTTAGAGATAGAATTAGGAGAAGTGTTCAAATAAAAAGGGTTTATTATGTCTTATCCAGAGGCCTGTAAAATAGTTTTAGTATTAGATTTGTATTTTGAGAGATATTAAGCTATAAGTGTTACCTGTCCAGATTGACAGATAAATAGGAAAAGTTACTATGTTATGTTGATATGAAGACCTTAGAGTATGAATTAGAAAAAATGTTAATATGAAAAATATTTATTTATATGTTAAATAAGTTGTTGCAAAATGGTTTTGCATTTGAATGAACACGGATTGAGTTATAGGCATGAAAATGGAGTCTGTCCAGATATGAATTATAGGACAGGATATTTAACTTTGAAAAATTACTAACAATGGTATAGTGAATAGATTGATCTGAAATTTGAATATGTTATAGTATTATATCTCTAGTTTAAGTAAGAAAAAAAATTGAAGCAATTTGATAAATGTAGAGAGAGATATAGGAAACAAAATACATTCTGCCAGTAAGGGTTTTCATATAGGTAAACCCTAGAAATTGGGGATTTTAGAAATTCTTAAATATAAGTATAATTAATGTAATTTCATGTTAATTGGTATCTGAATTGAAATTGATTGGATATGTAGCGTCAAGAATGAATAAAAAACATGATGAGAACCATGAATACTAAGTTATTAGATCAAAGAAAAAGGAAATGGGAAATATAAAGGTTAAAGACTAAGGTGAGTTAACTATACATCATTGTGCATATTCCTTGTCATAACACGATTTATTAAATTTAAATGAATTTTATTTATTAATGATCGAATGCTACCTTATTATAGTCATTGAATAACCAAGCCTAAATTGATTTATTGTTATATAATTGTTATTGAAATTGAAATACTTATTTTATTGCTCACCTTAAGAATCTGAATTGTGACATCGAAGTTTACTGCCTATGTGGACCTGACAGAGTTACCGCACTGATAGAGTAGTGGATAAATACTATTTTCATTGTGTACAATAGACTCTTTATACTGTTTACCCTAGTTAGGAAGGAAATTGTCCTAACCATAAGGTCTGACTCGCCTTATGTATCTCACTGAAACTGATATACTGTTACAATTACTGATATTGTTACTGGCCTTTTATCTGTCACTTCCACATATGGATATATTTCCTGTCTTTCATCACTAACACCGCATGTTATTGATCTGTTTATTTCGATATTGCCCTATAGTTGATATACCTATTATTGCCTTTGGAACATATAGTGTGCAATACCCTTTTTTTTGTACTGTTCATTTCTTTTCTTTAATGTTACCCAACCCTGCATGAATTATGATGTATATTTAACTCACTGAGTATATTATACATATTATATAATTATTTACCATTTTTCAGGAGCAAGATAGTTGTGGTTATTTCCAAGTGATTCCTTTCTCTGATTTGGAACGTCAAGAACTCCAAGGTAGATATTTATTCTTAAATGGTCATATGTATAAACTCTAGAGCTTCATAGTACTGTATATAGATAGGTAAATGATGTATAAAGTATTACATGAATATTTGATAATGACAATCGATGAGATTAAAATGTGATATGACGAGATTAAAATGTGATATGACATGTTACTAGAACTTAACAGATAATTAATGCAATATGAGTAATGCCTAATAACTAGTAATGCTAATGATAACGATAACGATAATGTTAAAATATGATTGTGACATGATATGAGAGAGAAATATAGAAGTGTTATGTATGTTTATTTGGATTATGGAATTGAAGATATAAGGATGGTGAAAAATTGGGAGAGTAAATTTCTATGCAGGTTATGAACTTTGAGAAATTATTGAAATGTTGAGTTGGGTATTATTTATATTGGGAATTACCTTGAAATTACAGGGAAGACTCTGTCAAAATTAATATTTAATAAATAATGATTTAATTATTAATTGAATAGATAAGGGTTCTACGGTTGTTGGTAGCCCGATAATTCTCGCACCCTAGGACCGTCATGTTCCAAAATTAGGATGTGTCAATTAATAAATTAAAATAGCTGATAAATTGAAATTTAATTTTGAAATAAGGAGTTTAATTTATGATGAGTAATTAAGAGAATATCATAGGTTTTTTAAAAGTTTGTATAATCATTGATCTCAGGATGAAATGATGATAGTGATAAACAATAAATTGGATCAAATAATTGAGATATGCAAGTTTTTTTTTATGAGAATGTAAATTACTAGGATTGGAGACCCAGAAGGGGTCAATGGATTGATGATTGTTGTGAGTCTACGGACTATTTATTTAGAAGTGTTATTATTTTTCTTTCAGGGGGCAATGTCATAGTTTCAGGGGAGGTTCTGGCGAAATTTTGGCAAATTTTCAGGAGTCATTTTATTAATTTATTAAAAGCTAAATCAATATCATTTATGTTCTAATGTCTGTTGCATGCTATTTAGTCTAGATGTTTGAAGTGTTCCTAGCCGTCAGATATCTGAAGCTCTGAGAAGAACTAGTTGATTTATGGTCGTCAAGTTTATGAGTTGATATATTTTAATTTAACTATGAATCTAAGTATAATATGTAAACTTTAGATTCTGAAGCATGATATATGTTTATGTCATATTATATGATATTGATGATGAATAACATGAATGTATATGATTACAATGAGAAATAGGATGATAAAATTCTGTAAATATATATTATTTTTCATATGAAATAAATATTCTTTAAAATAAATAAAATTCTCATAAATTGAAAATTTAAAATATTTACAATTTTCGGATCATTATACCTGTGACCAGGCTGGATACCATCAGACTAAATGATGTTCGTGATCACTGAATTATTAGGTTGGTTCTATTTTGATTACTAACTAGCAAATCGCTGAAAACTGAACCCTAAACTTTGTTAACATTTTCATCTAATGATCATCAATTTCTTTTTTGCAGGATTGGCACATGTGGTATTCACGTCAGCCGACCATAATGATAATTCACACCACTCAGAAACACATCAATGACACATAGATGTACGTTGATGAATCAACATCCATATCATCAGACATATTTTTTAAATAATGAGGCCCATTTTTATTGTTTATCGAATTTTGATCCAATGAATTTTTGCCACGTGTTATGTCAGAAAATTCAGAAAAAAAAAAAAAGAAAAAAAATTGTATGTGTATAGTCACATCCTCTCTCATCGATTTCTTCTGCTGAAAATTTTGCCCTCTCTCTTTATTTTTTTTCCTCTTTCTTTTTCGGGTGTTTGGGGATAGTCTTCAGATTCAATTCACAGCTTGAGTCTTGTAAAATTTCAAAGCCATCTGAAGCCTTAATATTTCGTTTCTTAAAAAGAAGGAGCCCTCATTTGGAAGATAGAAGACAAAAACATTAATTTACATTCCCAGGCCCTAATTTGGTGATTGAACAATTTTAGATGAATGTTAATTTAGTTACTTACATTTTATTTGCAGATATCACAGAGTGAAGCAAATTAGAATAATGCACCCAAGTTTGGAACCCGACAACATTCCCAGGTACATGTGTGTGCACTTACCTGAGGTTGTTTTTTTTTTTTTTGTATATGTGGGACTATAAAGTGAACTGAGTTTATTTCACTGTGTGAGATTGTAAATTGAACTGAGTATATTTGTATGTGTGAGATTGTGAACTGAATTGAGTATATTTATATGTGATTGATTGTGAAATGAATTGAGTTCATTAGGATATATGTAACTAAACTGAACTGAGTTTGTATATGCACCTCATTCATTTTTTTTTTCTTTCTTTGTTACCCAAAGACCTGAAATATCTGTGTGCACTGAACTGTATATGATGCAGGAAATGTATGGTAACCATGAAGATCAACCTTTCATGTCCCAACCTTCATTATCACAAGTTGTTAATCCAGCTTGGACAGATGAGCAACCGGATGATATTGATAGGATCATAGCAGTAATTGTAGATTCAGATCCGGATTCATCAGAAGAAGTTGAACATGATGATGAAACTGTGGTCCTAGAACCATTTAAACAGCCTTCAAATTAACATGTACAGAGATCCATACCTGAAGCTCTAAGAATGTTAATGTACCTAGGAATGTAAATTAAAGTTTCGTCTTCTATCTTCCAAATTAGGGCTCCTTCTTTTTAATATCAGCTGAAACAAAATATTGGGGCTTCAGATGGCTTTGAAATTTTACAAGACTCAAGTCGTGAACTGAATCTGAAGACTATCCCCAAACACCCAAAAAAGAAAGAGGAAAAAAATAAAGAGAGAGGGCGAAATTTTCAGCAGAAGAAATCTATGAGATACAATGTGACTTGACGGATACAATAATTTTTTTTCCTTTTTTTTTTTTGAATTTTCTGACATGATACGTGGCAGACATTCATTGGGCAAAAATTTTCATGAACAGTAAAAATGGGCCTCATTATTCAAAAAATATGTCTGATGATATGGATGCTGACTCATCAACGTACATTCACATGTCATTGACATGTCTTTGAAATGGCGTGCTTTGTTATCATGGCCGGTTGACGTGGACGCCACGTATGTCGATCCGGCGAAAAATAGGACTAGTGATCATCAAATGAAAATGTAACGATTTACTGGTTAGTGATTAAAATAGAACCAACCCAATAGTTCAGTAATCACTGACATTATTTATTTGACTTTTCATTGTCCTTGCAATTTAGTTTTCTTGGAAGGTATATCAGCTTGATGTCAAGTCAGCTTTCTTAAATGGCTATTTGAAAGAGGGGATTTATATTGAATAGTCAGAAGGGTTTAGAGTTAAAGAAAAAAAGAAAGATGATGTGTATTTATTAAAGAAAGCCCTTTATGGTCTTAAACGGGCACCAAAGACCTAGTACAGCAGGTTGGATGAGTATCTGTTGAACTTGGGGTTTTAAAGAAGTATTAGTGAGGCAACTCTCTATGTTAAAGGTCAATAAGAAAAGCTTCTTGTTGTATTTGTCTATGTTGTTTATCTTCTCATTACAGGGAGCAACAACTCTTTAATTCAGAAGCTTAAGGAGGAGATGCAATTGGTTTTTGAAATGACAGACTTGGGAGAGATGTGTTATTTCTTGGAGATGAAAATTTCTCAACAAAGTAATGGAATCTTTGTTTGTCAAAGAAAATATGCTTTTGATTTGTTGAAAAAGTTTGGCATTTCTAAAGTCAAGACTGTAAGCACACCCTTGGTTCAGAATGTGAAGCTAACCAAGGATGATGGTATTGTAAAAAAAAATGCAACCGAGTTTAGAAGCATGGTTGGGTGTCTTTTGTATTTGACAGCAACTACAACAGATCTTATATATCCAGCAAGTTTACTATCAAGATTTATACAAAATCTTAGTCACTGTTGAGCTAGGAATTTGGTATGGCAGACAAGAAAATACAGAATTGAGAGGCTACACTGACAGTGATTGGGCCGGATCAATTGAAGATATGAGGAGCACCTTAGGGAATGTGTGTGTTTTTTGTTCAAGCCCTGTTAGTTGGTGTGCCGGAAAGCAAGACATAATTGCTCAGTCCACAGTTGAGGTTGAGTATATGTCTATCAATGGAGTTGTGAATCAAACAATTTGACTAAGGAAGATATTAGAAGATTTGAAGATTGAATTAGGAAAGCCAACTGAGATTATCTGTGACAACAAATCTGCTATTACCATGGCAGGTCAAAACACATAAAGATAAAGTACCACTTTGTGAGGGCGGCAGAAAGAGAAGGTGAAATTCTTTTGAGACACTGTAATTTAGAGAATCAGCTAGCATATTCGATGACTAAATCCTTGGCCAAAACCATATTAGAAGAATCAATTAAAGGCTTGTCCATGTTAAGCTTGAACTTCAAGGAGTGTTCACAGAATGGCATTCAAGCCGTTCTTTTTGAAGATTAGTTTTGTTTTTGTCTCTCAATGTAATCCTTTTTTAAATGTTGAAAGATTTTGTTTAAGACTAAAGAATGGAGGGGCTTGTTTCAAGCCTTAAATTAAGGTGTACGTTTAAGCTTTTGTAAATGTAGTAGGTAAGGTCTTAGTTGACCAAAGCTTGTATATAAACCATAGAAGTTTAATGAAAATTCATTCAGTTTTTGCTCATTTTTCTGTTGCACGTTTCATAAAGCTTTTATTTTTTTTTTCCTTCTTAAATTCTCCACTCTTTGAATACCAATGAAGTCAATAGTGAGCCTTCATTTCTCCAAGTGCTAATACAAGAGCTGACTTCTCAACAGAGAAGGCAGATTGTGAGGAAACCTGATAGAACTGAGTCTTAGGATTACTAGATAGTATCACTTGAGCTTCAGTACCAGCCGTGTGCAATTGATTAGTAAGATGAGATGAATCCAAACATAAAGGGTTCATCTTGTCTTGTTGAAAATCTTAAGTGAAACCACAGGATTGAATAAGATTTTGAACTATAAGCTATTTCCATCAGCTCGCTGCTGTTGTCATCATGCAAGTGTTTGTTATTAGAATTGCAGAAGGAAGCAAACCACTCATTCAGATCACTATTTTCGTAATTCAAAGATGATGAAGGGGCTGCTTTGTGAAGCAAGGCCATTTACATTTTCCATTTCACTGAACAATTTTATTGTTTGATCCAAAATTCTGGTGTCTCCAACATCTGCAATAGTAATAGCATTAGCATCAATAACCACTCTTTTGATACCTTGGTATTTTATGCGTTGGAAAGTCTTGTGTACAAAAAAGGCATGCACAAACAGAAATTGATTTGTCCATGAAAATCAGACATCGATATCGGATATTTTAATTGACGAATTTGACATAATATGCCATGCAACTTAAGCAAGAACAACTAGAGCTAGATAGTGCTGCCAATTGGGAACTCTGTGGATGGCAAAATGCCCTCATGCTTGAAGTTCTAAAATTAGTTTTTTTCCCGTTGGAAAGCTTATGAATCATTCTTGATGAATTAAATGACTGAAATTTGTTTCCCATTTTTTATGGAAGAATGATTCAAAAAAAATTACCCAAAAAGTATACAGTTGCTTGACTGTGAACATTATTTAACATATTTTCAGTATTCTAACCTCTTGTGTAGATCCAAAGTGTATCATTTCTCGTGATTCCACAGGAACTACTGCAATTATCTGCAAATGGGATTTAATAGTGAGTAAGAATGGCCATATATTTCATTTCAATAAGAATGGCAGATACGCGATTAAATCTGGTTACCATTATAATCTGTGATGGAAGTCAAGGCAATGAAATGAACAATCTGAATGCTGGTGATGGCAATGTCAATTGGAAGAAAATCTGGAAACTGAATATCCCAAATAAGTTAAAAAAAAAATTATTTGGACTCTCTTGTCTGATGGATTGCCTGTGGGAGTAACCTTGATGGCTAGAATTAACAAAGCGGATGAATCTTGCGAGTTATGTGGTTTACCCAAATAGTCTAAGCATTTATTCTTTGATTGTGGTAGAGCCAAGGAGGTTTGGTTTAGTTCAAATCTCAATCACAGATCAGATCATATACCTGGAGACGATATTAAATCATGCTGGAGGAACCTAGTTCAAAGTCTCGAAGCCGTATCTCTATATTCTACTCGTCTCCAATTTGCCATGTTCCTTTTCTGCTGGATTTGGAAAGCCAGGAACAAGCTGATTTTTCATAAGCAAAATTGGTCTTATACAGAGATCATTCAGAAAGCAATGTGTCATTTTGAAGAGTTCAGAACAAGTGCTGAAGATAGAGGTGTCATGAAGCCAAGGGAGGAGCAGGTAGCACTTCAGGATCATTGGAACCCACCTCTCATTCCTTTCATTAAAATTAACTTTGATGCAGCAGTTAACAAAGTAAGAAACTTTGAAACTGCTGGAATGGTTGCTTGAAAACCATACTGGTATTATTGTTTTTACAGCAGAGAAGGAATTCCATAACATCTCCAACCCACAGGTTCTTGACGCTCTGGCATTGAGAGAAGCTGTAACAATTGCAAAGGAAAGAGGATTAAAAAATGTAATCTGTGAAGGTGATGCTAAGCAGATCATTGATTCTATTAATGGAATCTGCCTTCCTTTTCAGAATTTGAAGTGCCAATTATAGATACCTTCCTCATGATTAGAGATTTTGATGCTATTTCTTTTGTTTTTGTAAGTAGCGAACATGGGTCGCTCACAATATAGCCTAAAAAAGCCCTGAACCAGAGTGGGTCTGGTACTTAAAATAATAAGCTGACATAGGGAAAATAAACCCTTTTTAGCAGCTCTTTATTGTGTTTGGATTGCACTGGTTTTTCCAATATTATAAAAATCTTCTATCTTTGGGGAAAAAAAAAAAAAGAATGCCCATATATTATTGGAAAGAAAAAAATCATTCAGATTCAAATGATAATAGGAAACAAGTAGTTCAAGAAGAAATCTTAAATCCCACACCTTTAGTCCAGAGGAATATGATGGTACTAGGATATAAAACTCGCCTACAAAACTAATACCCGTAAAACCTCAACTATAAACTTATTAAACACCTGTTATCATATTTCATCCTCATCTCAATTTTAACACATAATTTTCATAATTCAATCCATCATCAAACATTTAATTATATAATATATAATATGCTAATTAATTAATTTATACTATTTATCTACGTAATATACACATAAACTATTAACTAATCTAGTTTAACCATGGAGCTACTAAAGATTATAAAAGTAATAATATATAAAATAATTACATGGCCAAAGAAACTCAGTTCCTCTGCAAAAGAAGAAAACCTCACGAACTATTACCGACTACTCCTGACCTAAGAATATTAAATCACCAAGGGGTGAGTTGTACAACTAAATGAGTTATAAATATATTATTATGCAAAAAAAAAATTAGGTAAGGGACAACTTAATCCATCAAATGTTCATATTAAAATAATGGTAACCAAGGTACAAACAATGAAATTATGGTCACATAATCAAGAATAGGTATTATGAAAAATAAAACATAACAGATATAGGTTATCGTACTCATATAGATTTCATTAGTTACATTTTTAGTAGCTTAAACTCGTGAAATAACATAAGGCCGATTAAACCTTATGGTTAGAATTTAACTCTTCCTAGTTAGGGTTATAAATTTATATCAATGTGCATATTACCGATGATTCTCATCCACTATCCCATCGGAAAGTAGTTATGTCATGTTATTAGGTATTTTACATAATAAGGTTCAAAACAATATTAAGCTCATATAAGGTAACAATAACATGTAGAAAATCATAACAAAGCAGCAAATATTTCAATGAACAAATTTTAGGTCACATTAAAGGTTAATATTATCAATTCCACATTTTGAAATATAGATTTTCATATGAAATGGAATCAAATGTCATGGATCGAGTTAAGTTTAGAACTCACATATCAAATGGTATTAATATTTAGATCAAACACTTGGTGGATTATATTTTTAGTTTCATTGTGACATTTCATCAAACACCTTATGGGCATAAATTAAACAAGCATAGAGTAGGGTTTTAGGGCAAAGTTCTTTAGGTCCATTTGACCAATCAACAAGTATACAACACAATCAAGGTATTAAATTTTCAAACTTGTTCAAGTAACACTTGAAATAAGGAAAATATAAGCAATTTGACAACAAAATTCAAAAAAGAAAAAGGAAATAGCCATTCGGCCATGATGGGGTTTTAGAGGGAGGGCTTTTTAATTTCATTCAAGGTTTCAAATTGACATAATAATACATTTATAACTCATCTCAAGACTAAGTTTGATCAAAAACTCTTTAAAGTACCAAAATTCATCTTAGGCCATTTTATCTTTCATCCACCCTTTCTTCACCACTTTTAATTTTCTTTGACTCTACAATATTCAATTCACATTATTTAGACTTAAATTAGCATGAATATACATAATTTAAGCGTATTTAGAGTTAAACTCAACTTTTTGAATTTTTGAATTTCGACATAAACCCTAACCTTATGAGTTTTCTATCTACAACTTAACATATGCTTCTATTTGCTTAATTAAATATTTGTATTCATCATTCTAATCATTTTGAATGACATAAAAGCAAGTTTAGATTAATTACCTCAAATTTTTTAATTTTCCAACTTTGCACTTCTTTGAAAATTTTAATTTTTTTTTTAGATTTTTGGTGAGAATTCTTATAGTTTTTAAGTTTTTAGACTTAAATTAAGGGGTAAAATTAATTAGGTTTAGGTTGGACGAGATTTGAATGGAAGAATTTTGGAGGAAGAAGAAGAAAATGGAGGTGGGAGGAACAAATAGTGGTTCAACCACCATGAGAAAAAGAAGATGAAAAATTGGCCAAAAATAGAATTCTCTAGAATTATTTGGATATTTTTGAATTTTTAATATTTATTATTTAGCCCCTCAACTTTTTTATTTACAAATTTGCCCCAAAAGTTTTAATATTTACACTTTGTCCCTAAAATTAATTTTAGATACTACTAATTTTCATAATTTATTTGTCATGTAAATTTTAGATCTTATAATTAATTTGGTGAAATTTTGTGTTAAATTATATATTTTAGGTATAAAATTTAAAATTCAGATACTAAACTGTTATTTTACCTCTAACTGTCTATTTTAAATATTAGATTGTTATTTTACGTTTAATTGTCTAATTAAAAACTATAAAATCAACTATATTAATTATAAGATTTTATTTATAATTATCGAAAAATTTGGGATGTTACAAATATGGGCAATGAATCTCAGAATCATCCTGGAAGGAAAAAAAAAAATCTTCTAATAAGTAGACAATAGCCACAACTGATAAATATGACAAAAAGTAAGCATGGGAGCTACTTGCATATTAGATAATATAACTAGGGAAGAAAGAAAATAATAAGCACCTGTTAGGTGTCTTTGCTTCCAACAGAACTAGCAGAATTACTTCCTCCACTGTTAGCATATGATGAAATCCATTGATACTTTCCGGACAAAGCAGCTAAGCCAACAAGTTTGAATTATTAGTACTATAGATATCTAGTTTAATGCTTTAAATCTATATAGGTCCTAGTAATAAATTGTGGAAATTTACAAATAAAAATTACCCACAAAATGGAAATTGCTATAGAACTAGAATAAAATGCTAATTTGAGCTTACCCTTAACCTAGCATGTGTGTCTGTAGAAGCAAATTGTTAATCGCTGCTCCCCTTTCTTCTTCATAGTTTCATCTTCCCTAGTCAACAACCTTGTGACATCTTAAATAATAGATTTTTAGAGCAAGCAAAAATACCATTATTATATTACATAGTCAAAATCTTAAACCATTATTAGCTAATCTCAGAATTGGGGTCAGATGGTAAAAATGAAAGTCTTATAACTCAAATAAGAACCTGTAAATAATGTAGGCACAAGACGCAGTGAACTGATATCAAAATAGTACATAGGAGAAAGAGAATTTCTCTTGATAATTTATTAACTATAAAACTTAAAGAGCCATTCTTTTCTAAAGCTTTCAATTTTTAAGGCTTTTAATTTCTGAGGATAGAAAATTAAGCAATTTTAGACCAAGATGGTAATCCAGAATTATCATACAATGTCAAATTTGCATGCAGTATAGCTATAAAAAAATGTATATAAAAACAGCAAAAAATCAAGAAGAAAGCCAAATGCCTCGAACTTGAATAACCAAACAAAAAAAATAATAGAAGTAAAGACAAGAAAATTTGTAAGTGAAAAACATAAGAGAGACAAGAAAGTTTGTAAGTGAAAAACGTAAGAGAGACAAACATACATGTTATTTCTTTGATCAAAGCACCAGATTATTCCGTAAGATCACCCATTACTACAATAAAGACTCATGACGGAGCCAAGGGCATAATCCAAAAATTTCGTAAAGAGTCATAGTTAAACTAGTAAAAATTTTTAGTACTATAAATTATATAATTTTTTGGGAGCCAATTAAATATTTATATATAATTTTAATGCTATTAGAGAAGATCGAAATTAAACTATTAAAAAATTTTAGTATTATAAATTATATTTTTTTTTTGGGCCAATTAAAATTTTATATATAATTTTAGTGTTATTAATTATATATAATTTTTTTTAGGGGTATAATTAAAAAATTTACATGTATATATACATATATTTAAGAATTTTAGAGGACTAATTAATATATATATATATATATATATATATATATATATATATTTAAGAAGTTTGGAGGTCAAGGTTATCTCTAAATCCCTCTAGTTCCACCAATGGATGGAACTAGATTTTAAAGTTAGGAGCTAAAAATAATTATGAAAAAATTCAAGTTTATATGGTTAATATAAAAAAATTTGAAATTTTTAATACTATTATTATATTATAAGATATTTATTTATTTATAAATATAATAATATATTAATAACAAATGAAATTTTTAAAAATTTAAAGCAATTTATATTTTAAGGAAAAACATAGAATACATAAAATTTTAAAAAATTGGAGGAGTTAAAAATATATATATTATAAAAATATATAGTTTAAAATTAAAATTTTAAAATTTAGAGATCAATGTAATATATTTTTAAAAATATATTAAAAATATTAAAATATAAAAATTAATTTTGAAAAATTTGAAACACTATACACTCTCAAACGTGCACTTAGTTTCACATATAATTGTCTCCTTCAAAACAAAACTCATTAATAAAAGCATCCTCAGGTCCCTTAATTTTTCACCTTTTGACTATAGAGTTTTTATAGTTCAATTTTTGTCGATTAAACTCTCTAATTTTTATTTTTCAATACATTGAGTACTTTTTTTACGGGAACTAACGGGAGTGATATTCATGCGTGTTAAGTGATGTGATTATGCTAACTGGAACTAACTTTCCTGATGTAGAAAATAAAAAATAAAAATAAAAACATAAATTTAAAAAAAATTAAAAACGACATCGTTTCTTGTTTCTTCTCTAAAACAAACTCTTTTTACTTTTCTTTTTCTTTCAATTTTTCCTCTTATTCTCGAATCCCTGATTCTATCTCCTATCTCTTCTCAAATCCCTTTTTGAATCTGTATTTTTCCCTCTAATGCCAACAACCAACTCCTGAATCCTAATCCAAGCTTGAATTATCATCCTCTTCTTCCCCTTATCCACCTCCGTAACCTTATCCATTAGAGCCAAGTTCAACGCTCTAGCCTGCGCCAACCCAATTCTGTTTAGAGACAACTCGAACACTATAGGGTGGACTTTCGCTCATTTCTCCTCTAATTGTTTGAGATTCTCGGGTTGGTGGAAGGCTCGAGTCTAGACCTTGTGAGTCCCACTCCAATTGAAAATAGTGTGAAGGTCCTCCGATAGGAAGCATAATGAAAAATTTGAGCCTTCTTGTGCTTGGAGTTTTTTGGGAAAGGGAAGGAGTAATAGGTGGCGACTCCACAGAAGAGGAGAAGTATTGTGTATTCAAGGTAATTGCAAACTCAGCATCTGAGGAGGAAGAAGAAGATTGTGTAGACGTTGAAAATACATGTATTGGATTAAATGGGTCTTTCACCGTGGCAGTGTGCCTATATTTGCGATTGTTCGCACATAGGAAGTGAGAGATTTGATAATGGAAGAAATACAAGTAGCAAGGGAATGAAAAATATAACACAGAGATTACGTATACGCACCACTATTATTGATTCATGCTATTGCACTCTTCTCAAATTGACCTTTTCTAAGCTCCATTTTCTCTCTCGATTTCCTCCTCCTTCACTTCCACTCAGGTTTGAGAAATATTCCTATTTCCATAATTTATGAAATTCAATTCGCTAAAAATGATTAATAATTATGATTTTGCAGTATCAACATTGGCCTTCTGGAGTCTATGATTTACTTTTTTTAGCAGCCTTCTTCCTCTTCTTTGCGATTTTTCTTCTATTTTTCCTTTTTTTGTTTTGTTGATTTATGATTGTATTGGGTTTATTGCTCTTGTTATAGATTTGGTTGGTTTCATTTGATTTTGTATGCTACAGATTTGGTTACACTTGAGTATCCATGTCAAATGTTTGATAAAATGCCAATGAGAGGTTGGGTGGGGAAGAAGCATCCAAATGATGCAGTTTTACGCTTCTGATTTTTTTTTTTTTTTTTTTCATTTTCCAAGTCAGCATCCATCATCCTAGTCAACCTCTTCAATTCTCTTAACGCGCTTTTAATATGCGTGAATATCACTCTCCTTAGCTCCCGTCAAAAAAGTACTCAATGTATCAAAAATAAAAGATGGAGGATTTAATCAATAAAAATTGAATTATAGGGTCCAATAACCAAAAAGTAAAAAATTAAGGGGTCTAAGGATGCTTTTACTCATCAAATTCACGATTATTGATTTTCTATATAATTTTCATTTTAATATTTGCGCTAATTAATTATGTAACTCTTTTCTATTATTATAAATATTTATATAAATATAAAAATATTAATTATAATAGTTAATGATAATATTAATAACAAACTTATGTTGATAAAAGTTCAAACTCGCTCATTCTTTTGAATTAGCGGGCAAATCTCAAACTCATTTCACACGTTTGAGCAAGATAATAGTTAGCTCAATATGACTTGGGAGCTGTCTCATATATATAAGCTTACTAGTAAATTTGATTTCAAATTTAAGATATATAATTTTATTTATAAATACATAAAAATTTATTAATTTTTTATATAAAAAAAATACTTAATTAAAATTGTTTGCCATTTTTATAAAATTAAAATCCAATCACAATCACATTATATCATATGAAATTTTATAATTTTTTTTTTTTTTTTTTTTTTATGTTGTGTTAGAATTAGCGCTAAGGGACAAATAAATTCTTATACTATGTTAATTTTCTCAATTAAATCTTTTTATTTAATTATGTTTCAAATAAATTATAAGTTTTTTAATTTGATTCAAATAAATTCAATTTAGAGGAGGATTAAGTTTCCGTCTAAATTGAGTATATTTAAGTCAAATTAAAAAATTTATTTGTATATTTATCTTTTTTTAATTTAGCTTTATATATTTATTGTTCAACATATTTTTTATCTATTTAATTTAATAAATAAATAATTAATTAATAATATTATGTTTGGATTATATATTTTAGAATTTATGAAATAATTTCATTTTTTTTAGCAATGTATAGTAGGATAGGTAATTTTTTTTGTATCATAATAAGTTTATTTTTTTGTTCTAGTTAAATTTGTAAATAAGAAAAAAAATTATTGTTTATGATTTGATCTTAATAATTAAATCCAAATTAATAAGAAAATATAAGATATTTGATTTAATAAATGAAAAATTTTATAGATTTTTTATTATCAAATATTATTTAATTTAAATAATTTAATTTAATATTTATAATAAAAAAAATAAAATGAACTTCAAATATTAGTCTAATTGATAAATGAGTTTACTCATTTTTCTCATTGATTTAAGTTTAATTATTAAAATTATATCATAAACGAGAATTTTTCTTATTTACCCATGATATAATATTATTTATTGTTAAAAAATAAAATAAAAAAATTATTTATAATTTCATAAATTCTAAAATACCTAATCTAAACATAATATATTTATTTATTTATTTATTAAATTAAAAAAAAAATAAAAAATATGTTATACAAGAAAAAATTAGAAAAATAAATAAATTGTTATAAATATATAGATAAATGTGGATATCCATTCATCTATTTCACTACTCATAAGTTTTTGTATTTAAGTTTAATTTTATTGCACCATTTATGTTGTAATTTATGGTGGATTTATATATATTGTAACTTATGGTGAAGATAAATCCTATAAATAGGAATTCATATTACTTTGTAATACACACTAAAAAGATAATAGAAAATTTTCTTTTCTACATTCTTATTATTGTTCTTATTCTTGTTCTTGTTCTTGTTTTTGTTTTTGTTTTTGTTTTTTTTTTTATAACACGTTATTAGCATGATTCTCTATTTTAAAGCAATCAAATCCAAGTAAGTTTGTCTACTTTTAAAATGTCAATTTCATACATCTTATTTATTTCACTATCTTAATGAATTATTTATATTTATGAAAATATACTAAAATATATTAGTTTATTATTTTTATAGAAAATTATTATATTATCATTGTCTTTATATTTATAATTCATGTCTTGTTGTTTTTTATTAATAATAATATTATGCTTATATGTTTTAGAGTTTTTTTTTTTTTTTATTAATGGGTAGATCAAAGTTTTTTTGTTCTTGATAATATTTTAATTTAGGTATTTGAATAAATAAATTCTATTTTTATATATTATCATTTTATTTTCAATCTACATCTAACATATATATATATATATATATATATA
>CANXYC011092911.1:0-11693 GCA_948193065.1 Aleurites moluccanus | reverse complement strand
TATTTAATTATGGAGATTTTGCAATAATTTAATGTGATTAAATTAATTATCTAATTTAATTATTTGCATATGATGTATTTAATTAAATTAGGACCATAGGATTATATTTAGAATATGATCAATAGGTCTAAAGTCAAAGGAATATTTTTGACTTTTTCATTAATGGCATTATTGTCATTAAACCTATTGTTTTAATATAAGCCGTTAAATTAAAATCTAGTTGGTCAAAAGACTTATAAATATGATGAGATCATGATTAAGAAAAATAAGAAGTCATAATATATCCCTTTGGCCGAAACACCTCGAGAGAAAAACACGAAAAGAATTCAGCCAACTCCTTGTATTCTCCATCAAGCCAAAACATCCTTGACTTGCACATAAGGGTTTTTGGCTTCTCTTTCCAAAAAGGCTTGTTGTTTGATCTTCGCATGGATTACTAGTTGGGCTTTCCTCGTCTCGTGGAAAGATAGTGGTTTGCTACAACCCTTTCTTGGTGATCAAGTGAAGAAAGATTTTCAAACACAAAGGTAAAAGATCTTGAATCTTGAATCTAATCTTTGATTTTAATCAACATAGAGATCTTGGATTGGGATTTTTTTTTTGTTTTCTGCTGCGCCTAACGGCCTAAATATATATATATATATATATATATATATATATATATATATATATATATATTTTAGTAAAAAGAAAAAGTTGAAAAATATATTGGAATACTGAAAATTTGAGTAATGGCAAAATCACAAATAAGTCGAACTTTAGAGGCATTTTAGGAAACCCACTGTCTGAGTTTCATAATGGCTCTGAAACCCTTTTTATAATAAACTACAAATAAAAATAAGTCATTTTAGTTCCCACTTTGAAACTTGATTCTCAACAAAATTGTCAGAATAAATTACAGAGGAAAGTGGGGTCAACGTTTAATTATTGAAAAGTTTAAGGACCTAAATGTAATTTGTCAATATTTCTTAATATATAAGCTTGCCTTAGAAAATTTTTGGCCATTTTCCTGTCTTCTCTTCACCTTGGCCGAACCTCTCACCACTATTCTCCCTCCAATTTTCATGCAAAAACCTAAGAAAAACCTAAAGAAAACTTGAAACCAACCTTTGTTCTTCCATTTTTCAACCTTAATTCACTTAGAAAATCAAAGAATTTCAAGAACTAACACTTTGAAGATTTTGGGTGGATCACCATTGAAAGGTAATGAGTTGATTTCTTTGGTTTATTAGATGATGATTAGAATGGGTTTAGTGGTCATTGGCATCAATTGATGCATTTAGTAGTTTTTCCCCAAATTTCAAACCCTAGTTCAAAGTTGTGTGATTTGAAACTTTGAATTAGTATTAGTTAATGTTTAATAAGCTTAAATTATGTTAATTGGATGCTAATATATGGATAATTTGTGACTGGTTTGATGTAGAACACAAAGAATTGGAAGATTGTGATTTTTATCTACTTTGAAGATTTTGGTAGAAAAGCAAGTTTTGAAACTAGTTTAAAGTGTTAGGTGAGTTTAATAAGCATCATTTGTTATGCCTAATGTGTTAAAATATTGATTGAAATCCATCCTTAAAAAGGCCATCTTGGTTGAATGCCTTTATGGCATTTATGCTCTAATTTTTGCCTTGTTTCCTTTGATTTTCTATTCCTAATTGATCCTTTAAATGTTGTTTATTGTTAGGTTTCTATTGCCTATTGAATAACCTACATTGTGTATTTGTTGATTGATATTAGGGCAATTTCAATGTTGCACCAAAACCTTGCCAAAATGTTTAATGAATGTTACACACCAAGTGTTCGATGAATTGCCTAGTTCAAAATCCATAGGCCTACCACTTGATTTCACCCATAGGCCTACCATTTGAATGCCATTGTTGCCAGCAATATTGATATTCTAATTAAGCCAAATTCTTAACTTTAATTATCCAACTTATGATTCATTCCAATGTTAATTGCTATTCTTAAAATCATTATTTATTGTACCTTCTATTGTTTATTCAGTGCTTAATTGTAGTCTCATTTGATCAATTCACAAGCTATTGGTATTTGATAAGACCATTGTTTTTTATTGGTATCTATTGACTTGTTCTATACCTATAATGGTTATAATGTGATATGACAGAGCTTCCGGTGATGTGCACATTGTATATTGGATACCCTAACTGGGAAGGGTTAACTGTCCTAACCATAAGACCTTATCAGTCTTATGTATATTGATATGTGATTGATATATGTTATACGTGTTCATGTCCCACTATTTGTCTTATCTATATGATATAAGTTTCATTGACTTATTTATTGATTATATAGCCCTTTATCAAAAATTTGATTTCCTCATTCTGTCACCGGTGTGTAGCTTATTATTTTATTGATTATCTTCCTCTCATTTATTGTTATCTTAGCCATTTCCTTTGGATGATGTATATTAGATTCACTGAGTATTTAATACTCATTCCCTTCAGTTGTTTCCTTTTTACAGGTGCAGAATAGGAGACAGAATCCTATCTATTGATTTCTTTGAGGATTCCTGCTACATCTAGAGACAATGTAATTATTTGGACACTGTATTTGTATATATATTATAGTTGCTCTATGGGTTTGTATAAATGGCATAGTTAGACTATAATTATGTATGTATGGTATAATATGAGTTTAAGTATAGATATGACTTATGATGATATTAAATATAGCCAATTACAGAATGAATTACAGATAGACTACAGAATGTCAGAATGGATGTTAATTAAGTAATTGATTTAATAATGAGATAGTATATGATAATAGTATTTGGTACTGGGTTCTATGGGTGTTGGTCGCCTCTGGCATCTCCCACGCCCTAAGACCATCATATTCCGAAATCGGGACTTAACAAAAGTGGTATCAGAGTATAGGTTATAGATGAATAGTAACTAGGTACAATATTAGTAAACTTAAGTAAACCATGGAGCATAGGAATTTTTGTTCTGTCTTTTGTTGTATTCGTCGAGTATATATGAGTATTCTGCGTTTCTGTAACGTACTTAGTTCATTGTTTCTATTTTCTGACAGTTGATAGAGATGTCTGACGACAGAGATAGGAATACCAAAGAGGCAGAGTAGCCTCTAATGAGTCTCTTGTTAGAGAGTTTTTGGAGGACCCGTCTAGATCCCGAAGGATGATAGAGGAGACAGACAGGAGTGATGATCCCTAAAGGATGGAGATGATGTAAGGGATGATGGATTTACGATAAGAATTAACAGAATTAAGGCGAGAATGACAAAATATACAGCCACCTGCACCAACTCCAGTACAGCCAGCAATATTTCCTGGCAAGCCTACTATATAGGGAGCCTGCCGAGTCATTGATGAGGGTGGAGTTACTATGTTCAACTTTTTGAAGCTTAATCTGCTTGAGTTTTGGGGTGACGGAGGCGAAGAGCGAATTGATTTCCTAGAACGATTGAGAAGGTAGTGAGGAGGCAACCTTGTTCCGATGTCAAGGCAGTCGAGCTGGTTGGATTATTGCTGAAATGGAAAGCCTAAACTAGGTTTTCTCGACGTATGGAGCCTAGATTATATGGTGATCATCCTCCTACCTGGGCAGAGTTCAGACAAGGGTTGATTGATGAGTTTATGATAGAAGGGGTGAAAACCAGGAACTTGATTCAGTCTGAGCAATTAGAATAGGGTAACATTACATTTGAGGAGTATGCTGAGGAGTTCATTAGATTGAGCATATATGCTACACGAATTGCTCCTATAGACACAGATTTGTTCGACAGGTTTAGGAGGGGATTACATGCCTCACTTCATAATACCCTGCTTGCTACAGAGTTCACATCTCTGACTACTATTATTAATAAGGCTACTTAGATTAAGGAGAAATACAAGTTAGAGAGAGTTAAGAGAGATCAGAAAATAAAGGGAGGACATGGTTCATTGGACAAAAGAGGGGAGAGCAACTCCCAACCTAGACAGATTAAGCCAGTGCCTAGATTTAACCAGAGACCTCCATCAGGCAATCAGAAGATGAGGACACAGACTAGGGGATCTCCAGTGCAATCAGCATCTGCCTATTCGCTGGGTCCTTCTATACCTGTTACTCAGATGCCCAATGTGACTATTTCCAGTTTCGGTGGTAGAAGGCATGGAGGGGAGTGTCGACGACAGACAGGTGCTTACCTAAAATGTGGGCAACATGGTCATTTCATTAACAAATGTCCTTTGTGGGGGTGATCAGCAACCTTCAGCATCAGTGTCCCAGCCTACTGTTCAAATAAGCCAGAATGTCACTAGAGAGGCTCCTAGTAAGGACAGAGGTCAAAGGTCAGGCACCAAGCAACAAACAAGCCCCAGTAGGCAGAGGTCAGGTGTGAGTTTTTGCTGTGAATACTCAGGAGGCTCAGAGATCTGATAATGTGGTCACATGTATGATTCTTATACATAATGAATTAGCTAAAGCATTGATTAATTCGGGTGCTACACACTCTTTTGTCTCACCACTGTTTGCAACAAAGTTAAATAAAGAGAGATAGTTATTGAGTGTTCCCTTAGAGATAGCCACACTAATGGGGGAGAGTATAGAAGTGAATTATTATTATCCAGAGTGTGTTGTTGAAAATGATGATAACATTATGCATACTGATTTGATAGAATTACCTGTGTTAGAGCTTGATGTGAAACTTGGTATGGATTGGCTAACGACACATCGTGCAGTTATTGATTGCTATGAGAAGAAAATCATATTTCAACCAGAGGGGCAATGAAAATTTGAATTCTAGGGTGACAAATGTGAATCTGGAACCAGTTTTATTTCTGCTATCCAGGCTAGAAGGATGATAAAGAAGGGTTGTTCAGCATACATGGCTTATGTGGTTGATATGTAGAAGACTTCAACAGGGATTGATCAGATACCTATAGTTCGAGAATTCCCTGATGCCTTTCCTGATGATTTGCTAGGACTACCCCCAGATAGGGAGATAGAGTTTGAGATTGAGGTGTATCCGGGCACTGATCCTATATCCATTCCTTCGTACAAAATGGCACTAGCAGAATTGAAAGAGTTAATGGTGCAACTACAAAAATTGTTGGATAAAGGATTTATCAGACTTAGCACCTCTTCGTGAGGTACTCCAGTGCTGTTTGTGAAAAAGAAAGATGGTTCACTGAGGATGTGTATAGATTATCGGTAGTTGAATAAGGTGACTGTGAAAAATAAATATCCTTTGCCTCGAATAGATAATTTGTTTGATTAGTTGCAGTGTGCCAGTCACTTCTCAAAGATTGACTTGAGATTTGGGTATCATCAGTTGAGAATTAAGAAGGGGGATGTGCCCAAAACTGCCTTCAAGACCCGGTAAGGACATTATGAGTTTCTAGTATTGCCATTTGAGTTGACTAATACACCGACTGCGTTTATAGATATGATGAACAGAGTATTCAAGCCATTCTTGGAAAAGTTTGTCATAGTATTCATAGATGACATTCTTATCTATTTCAAGAGTGAAGAGGAGTATGCAAAGCATCTGAGGATTGTATTACGAACACTTTGGGAGAACCAGTTGTTTACTAAGTTATCTAAATGTCAGTTCTGGTTAACTGAAGTATGTTTCCTAGGCCATATAGTATGTAAAAATGGCATCAAGGTGGATCCTCAAAAGGTTGAAGCAATTGCCAATTGGCCCATGCCTACCAATGTTTTGGAGATCCATAGTTTCCTTGGTATGGCAGGGTACTACAGACGATTTGTGAAGGATTTCTCCAAGATTGTTGCTCCGTTGACTAAGTTGACTCAGAAATACAAGAAATTCCTATGGACAGATGAATGTGAGAGCAGTTTTCAGACTTTAAAGTCTTGCCTCACAAGTGCTCCGATATTAGTATTGCCATCAGAGGATGATAAATTCATAGTTTATTATGATGCTTTTAGAGTTGGATTTAGGATCCTAGGATCGTAACCAAGCTCTAATAGCCCAATTTCGGATTAAGCCACTATTGATTGATGATATTAAGGTGGCACAAGATCAAGATCTGTATCTTCAAAAGTTAAAAGAAGATGTTCAAAATGGTAAAGCTCAAAGTTGAGGAGGGGGTACTGAAATGTGGTAAAAGGTTATATGTGCCTGATGTGGATGGACTCCGGGATTGAATAATGAGAGAGGCCTATTATTCTTCATATAGTGTACATCTTGGAATTTCAAAGATGTACCATGATTTGAAGGATGTCTATTAGTGGTCTAATATGAAGAGGGATATAGCTAGATTTGTGTCCACATGCTTAGCTTGTTAGCAGGTTAAGTTCGAGCATCAGAAGCCGTCTGCTTTGCTTCAAGAGATAGAGTTGCCAGAGTGAAAATTTGAGCAGATTACTATGGATTTTGTAGTCGGTTTATTGAGAACTACACGGGGTTATGACTCCATATGGGTTATTGTGGATAGATTGATGAAGTCTGCTCGTTTTCTCAAGGTTAAGACTAGTTATTCAGCAGCTCAGTATACACACCTCTATGTTGATAAGATTGTATGGCTTCATGGAGTTCCATTGGTGATTATATTAGATAGAGAAACATAGTTTACTTCTTGGTTTTGATAGAAGTTTCAGGAAGTTATGGGTACACAACTACGATTCAGTACAGCTTTTCATCTATAGACTGATGGACAGTCAGAGAGGACCATCCAGACATTGGAAGATATGCTTCGATTGTGTGTTCTGGATTTCAAGGGTAACTGGGATCAGTATTTGCCGTTGATAGAATTCTCTTACAATAATAATTACCATTATTGTATTGGAATTACTCCTTATGAAGCACTGTATGGTAGGAAATATCGGTCACCTGTATGTTGGGTGGATCAAGGTGAGAAACAATTGGAGGGCCTATAATTGATTAAGGAGACAATGGAAAAAATGCCAATTATTAAAGAACAGATGAAGACCACTTTCAGTAAACAGAAGAGTTATGTCGATCCGAAGAGGAAGGATGTACACTTTGTAGTTCGTGATCATGTCTTTCTTAAGATTTCACCAATGAAAGGTGTTATGAGATTTGGGAAGAAAGGAAAACTGTCACCAAGATATATAGGGTCATTTGAGATACTTGAGAAGATCAGTAATGTAGCATACAGGTTGGTTCTTCCACCTAATTTGAGTCATGTTAATCTAGTATTTCACATCTCGATGTTACGGAAGTATGTGCCTGATCTATCCCATGTATTAGAAGTATAAGACATTGATATTAATGAAGCCTTGTCATTTGAAGAAGTGCTAGTTGAGATTATTGATCGACAAGTCAGACAGTTACAGAATAAGGAGATACCGATGGTCAAAATATTATGGAGGAATCAGTCAATGGAGGAGTGTACCTGGGAGAGCAAGCAGGATATGAAGGCCAAGTATCTATTCCCGTTCCAATATTGAGGTACATATTTATTTTAAATTCGAGGACAAATTTATTTGGAGTAAAATGTAATACCCTAGAAAACTTCCATAAGAATATAATATCATAACTAGTTATTGGACTGGAAACACCAATATAATTAAGGAAAATTTTTGAACCTCAATTAGATTACATTTGTGATATTATTCTGGAAAACATTGATATTAATTACACTGCCCTGGGAAATAGCAATCTGGATGACTGATGAATTTCTAATTCAGACCAAGGGGTAAAGAATCATATATATATATATATATGAAATTTTAGTGAAAAGGAAAAGTTGAAAAATGTTTTGGAATACTGAAAATTTTAGTAATGGCGAAATCATAAATAAGTCGAACTTTAGGGGCATTTTAGGAAACCCACTGTTTGAGTTCTAGAATGGCTCTAAAATAATTTTTATAATAAACTACAGATAAAAAGAAGCCATTTTAGTTCCCACTTTGAAACTTAATTCTCAACAGAATTGTCAGAATAAATTACAGAAGAAAGTGGGGTCAAAATTTAATTATTAGAAAGTTTAAGGACCTAAATATAATTTGTCGATTTTTCTTAATATATAAGCTTGCCTTAGAAAATTTTTGGCCATTTTCCTTTCTTCTCTTCACCTTGGCCGAACCTCCCACCACCATTCTCCCTCCATTTTTCATGCAAAAAACTAAGAAAAACCCAAAGAAAACTTGAAACCAACCTTTGTTCTTCCATTTTCCAACCTTAATTCACTTGGAAAATCAAAGAATTTCAAGAACTAATACTTTGTATATTTCGGTTTGATCACCATTGAAAGGTAATGAGTTGATTTCTTTGGTTTATTAGATGATTTAGATGGTTAGATGATGATTAGAATGAGTTTAGTGTTCATTGGCATCAATTGATGCATTTGGTAGTTTTTCCCCAAATTCCAAACCTTAGTTCAAAATTGTGTGATTTAAAACTTTAAATTAGTGTTAGTTAATGTTTAACAATCTTAAATTATATTAATTGGATGCTAATAGATGGATAATTTATGTTTGGCCTGATGTAGAACACAAAAAATTGAAAGATTGTGATTTTTGTCTACTTTGAAGATTTTGGTGGAAAAGCAAGTTTTCAAGCTAGTTTGAAGTATTAGGTGAGTTTAATATGCATCATTTGTTATCCTTAATATGTTAAAATTAGGCATTGTTGATACTTGATGAGACCATTGTTGTTTATTGGTATCTATTGACTTGTTCTATACCTGTAATGGTTCTAATGTGATATGGTAGAGCTTCTTTTCCAACGGGATAACGGGTACATACCGTCGGCTATTTGCACATTATATACTGGATACCCCAGCTGGAAAGGGTTAACTGTCCTAACCATAAGACCTGATCAATCTTATGTAAATTGATATGTGATTGACAGATGTTATACGTGTTCATGGCCTACTATCTGTCTTATCTATATGATATGAGCTTCATTGACTTGTTTATTGATTTTATAGCCCTTTATCACATTTTGATTTCCTCATTCTGTAATTGGTGTGGAGCTTATTATTGTATTGATTATCTTTCTCTCATTTATTGTTAACTTAGCCATTTTCTTTGGATGATGCATATTAGATTCACTTAGTATTTAATACTCATTTCCCTCAGTTGTTTCCCTTTTACAGGTGCATAATAGGAGACAAAATCCTATCTATTGATTTCTCTGAGGATTCCTACAACATCTAGAGACAGTGTAATTATTTTGGCACTGTATTTGTGTAATACCTTAGTTAAAACCTGGAACCTGAACCACAAGGGGTTACTTGGGGAAATTTTGAATTGACTTAAATGTTGTGATTTGCTATGTGTTTCTGCTTGAATTTGACTGGTATGCATGTTATATGATGTGTTTATATGAATAGAGGGAGTTTAAAGGCTATTAGGAAGCAATCAGATAAAATTGAGTTTTTGGTAAACTAGGGGCAAAATGGTCATTTCACACCCTTTGAGTTTTAATAGAAATTAACATTATATTTGATGATAAAAGAGAATATTAATACATGAAAATAGAGGTATAATGATCAAATGAATTATTGTTGGAAGATTAAAGCTGGTAGAAAATAATTCTGGGAAAAGTTAATCGAATAGGGATTCAATTCGAACTAGGGGAAGTATAGTCTTTTCCTAAGGAATATGGACTTATATGGTGTATGCAAGCCTATGGTATCATTTTAAGTTAACCTAAATCAAACCATTGGATGAAAAGATCAAGAATTGAATGGTTAGTAAGCTAAGTTTCATAATTTTTATCATAGAATCAATGTATAGGATTACACACTTGATATTTAGGTAGATTTTTCCCACCTCTTCTTCTTCCTTAGCCATTTTCACTAACCAATTTTTCCCTTTCTTCATTCCAAGTTTCGGCCACCTTGAATCTTCACCAAACCAAGTTGTTTTCTTTCATTTTTTGATCCAAACTAACTAATTCCATCATTATAAACACAATTATATCATTAGATTCAAAGAAAAATTAAGAAAAGTTGATAAATCAAAGCTTTGAAGATTTCAAAGAACTATTGGAAACATAAGTGATTTTACCATTCTTTTAGTTTAATTTTGATCCTAAGATGTTCTTTGATGTTAATTAGTATCAAATATATGTTTAAGTTGGAAGAAAACTCAAAAGTTAGAAGGAAAACGTAACTAGGAAAAGGTAAGATTCAAATGTGTTATTTTGATGGAATTTTTGTTCAAATGTGTTGTATTTGATGTATTTAAAATGAATTAGTAGCTATTTGATAGAAAGAAATTCATTTGAATGAAGTTCTACCTTGGCCGAAACTTGAGGTGCTTAAGGAAGATTTGATACTTTAATGTTTAATAGGTTTAAAAGCTTGAATGTTATGCATTTGATAGGTATTTATGTTGTTTGAATGATTGGTGTTGAAAAATGAATCAATGAAGTGAATTCTAACTAAGCCAAACCATATTGAGTTTATAGGTTTAATGTGTTAGGTTGAAGTAATTAGGAAGGAAAGGTTTGAATATGGATTAATGATGTATATGATGCAAATGAATAAGTTTAGATATGGAAATGGTATTTGATATAAGTACTTAGAAGGTAAACTTGGAATTTGGTGTATGTTTGATATGGAATGTTGAGCTAAATGTATATAAGTTCTTAACTTGGAATAATAGTGATGAATATATGAAATGTAAGTCAAATGTGGTGAAAGACATGTGTTTGATGCATAAAGGATTGGAAAAAGTGTAAATTGTGTAATGTGAGATCTATAGTGTATGTTGTATATGTTGTGTATACTTGATGACTTTTAATGTGAATAATATGCTTTGTAAGGTTTTTACGTCTTATCGGAGTGCTATATTTGAAAATAGTTGAACCGTCCAGTACTCAAGTTAGGAGTGTCGAGCGGCGGGTCGATTAGGGCTTTCGAGTAGTGTTTTGGGGGAATAAAGTGACAATTTGCATAAAAGGTCAGTCTTTATGTATAATCATGCATGATTTGTATCATATATCTCATAAAATATCATTTGAAATGATAAACTAGTACTTGGTATCCATAAACACCAACAACACATTTTTACCCCGAAATAAGCCCATCGAAACGACTTAAATCAACCTAAACTTTGACTGACTATAAAATGAAAGTTAAAAAGCTAATTGAGCCCACACTTGGCCCAATCATCTAGTTTTTTCCTAAGCTTTAAAATGGTACTTCATGGTCCACCTAAATCCATTGATAGCATAGTTAACCAGAAACTACTCAAAAATCCCAAAACGGACTCGTAACGGCGAATGTCAGTTGCGACAACGCAATTGGGCCCCACCGGCTATTTTTTTGACTTGATTTAAATTTGTTCTATTATTCATTATGAATATATATTGGATTGTTTCACAACTATATGAGTTATTTTTATGCTATTTATATTGTTCTATAGAGACACACCCATATGGTATTATAACAAGGCTACCTAGATGGTGTAGCAGATAATTTCATCGGCCATATGCACACTGATATTCATTAGACCCTTGCTAGGGAGGAGTATCATATTCTCTAGCCGTAAGGATTGATCTCCCTTACATACCTTGGATTATGCACAATTGTGCTATTACAGTGCGATTCCACTTTTCATTGGACCCAATCCTGTTATATCATATGAGAGTTGACTCATACACTGGATATTCATATGGATACTTGTTTCACCCTTTATTTGTTATCTTATATTGATTCTGCAGGTCATTTGAAAGTGATCATGGTATTATGAACATCTACTGCATATATATATATATATATATATATATAT
>CANXYC011092874.1:0-46376 GCA_948193065.1 Aleurites moluccanus | reverse complement strand
TTTTTATTTCTTTATTGTAGATATTTTTTTTAATAAAATATATATATATATATATATATATATATATATATATATATATATATATATATATATATATATATATAAAATTCAAAATAATAGAATCAATATATATATATTCGGTTCGATTAATTTTATAAAAATTTTGATTTAATTCGATTCAATTCATTTTAAAAATTTTAATTTAATTAATTTAATTTTTCTAAATTTTAATTCGAATAAATCTGAATAGTCACCCTAGTTACATAGGTAGCAAGAGCAAGAGTAGTTCTAAATAAGAGGGCAAAAGTAGTGCACTAGCAGTCCACTCATGAGTCTTAAAATGTAATTAGCTACCAAAATTAGTTTTTCAACCTCCAACTCCATGTAGGTGCATGGTCCCCTATCATCTATGTTGGGACATTTAAATGAAATTAAATAGCAAACTACTCATTAATTAACACATATTCTTACTTTAGAATACTAATAAATGGTAAGTGATGGAAGGATACCAACCCAACAAAGTCCATATAATATATTAAAGAATGGATGTGGGACTAAATTATCAAGATATGCGGGAACTACTCAATTAAAGGAGTTGGTAACTTTAAGATAAGTGTTTGGAGGAACTTTGAATTAAGACAAAATTCAAAATTAGGTTCCGTTCTTTAAAATATATATATATATATATATATGAAAACTTTAAAAATAAAAGTTTACACAAAAATTGATTTTAAATTTTGAGTTTTATATATGTTAAAAAGTATGATAAAAAATTAAAGTAATTATAAATTTATATATAAAAATAAAAATTTTATTATTTATTGAATTCATTTAATATATTTAAGATATTTATTCAATTTTTATTCGTAAAAGATATAAAATTTAATTTTATAATTAAAAAAATAATTAAAATGACACATTAATTTTATATTAATTTTTCTTAAATTTATCAATAGAAAAGAATAAAATTATTTCTTTTAAAAAAGTAATGCAAATATAAAAAAAATAAATAAATTCTTTCTTAAAATATTATTTGAGTTCTTTAATTTTTTTTAAAAAGAGAAGAAAAATATACAGAAAAATTTATCTTTCTTTCTATTTAATTGATATTATTTGTTAAATTTATTTTTATTATTATTTATATTAATTTAAGTATTTTAGATTTTTTTAAATAATAAAAAATAACCAGCCTCACCTCTCGAGGCTTTTCTTTTCTTCTTGGTGGTTCACTGAAAAAAGGGGAGAACAGAGACAACAAAAAAAGAGAGACAGACCCTCCCTTGATCCGATGTCCGAGGAAAAATGGAACCCAAACTTCTTCTTCATCGATAAAAAATAGAATAAAAAAAAAAAAACCCAAGCCTTTTCTTTTTGTTTTTTATTTTCCCTCTATTTTCTTGTTCGGGCTCTTCCATTCAAGTCGTTCACTGTACCTTGGAGCTGTTCACTGACCGGGGCGAAACTACTTGTAGTGTGGGGGTGCATTGGCCCGAAATTTTTAAAAATTATTTTTACTCGTATATTTTTAACTCAAAATTTTGAAATATTTCATTTTCTACCTATACTTTTTATATATGTTTGGTATAAATATAACACCATAAAATTAAAAAATTACTTATATTCTCTCATTAACTTAATTTTTTTTTCATAGTATTGTAGTTGGCCCCAATAATTTACTTTTAGTTTTGCCTCTGTTCACCGATTTGTCGCACTGCTTTTCATCAATCATCGATTCATCTGAGAGGATTTTGTTTGCTGGGTTGCATTTGTTTCTGTCCCTTTTAGCGTTAGCTTGGAACTGTGCTAGTGCTGTGTTTTCCACTGCTTCGTTCAGGTCGTGATTTGTTTTGCATTTAAAGATAAAGAGAAGTCAAAGATTTATGACTGGAGGCGTGATTCATGCTCAGATGCTGAAGGATTTCTCTGTCATTTTAAGGTCCGCTCATGCAATGGTTTTGGTATATGCTGCTGGAGAAAGATAAAGCGTGACCGTCCTAAAATGTATAGTGTCCTAAAATGTATAGTGTAAAAGTGTAGGTTATAGTTATTTTCGCAAGTATATGAGGTTATTGTAATAATGCTGATGATGACACCTAAGGTCGTTTCCTATCAGGAAGACTTGATCTGAGTAGATGTAATTAAAGATTCTCATGATTTAAAATAAATAAAATAAGTAAAATAAAATCCTAAACATTCTAATTAAGATTGCTGTGAATGCAGTGAATTAAAAATAAAACTTTTAAAGAAATGGGTAAAAAAAGTCAGTGATCCGAGAGAGAAAGAGAGTGAGTGAATAAGTGCGCTTTTGCAAGCAAAAAGGTGAGAGAGAGAGCTTTAGTGAGTGTTTATGAACTTTTGCGAGGGTAAGTAATTGTGAACACAGTGAGAAAATAAGAGTGTAGAAGATTTAGAAAATAAAAATCAAGAAGAAATTAATTAAACCACACACCATGTAGCACAAGTAACAAATAACACTTTAGAGTTTAAATGGACGGATGAATTAACATAATATAGTTATGCATCAATTAATTCCATAATCATTCAATCAATTAATCATATATGATTCAACCGACAGTCTACAATTAAATGAATTAAAGGGTTAAGGGAATAAATCTATTTAGCCGATAGACGCTTTCGAATTATTTGCTTGTTAACCGCGATCACAAACAACCTGTGATTAATCAAGTACATAAACCAATGTGAAAATAAATTACAATACTGGTCGTTGCTAGTTTTACAATACGAAGAATGGATTTACACTAGATTCAACCGCCCAATATAAACCCTTACAAAAGAAAGAAAGAAATAACAATAGAAATTAACCCTAAATCAACTAAATGTTCTTGGATAAACTGTGTTACAGAGAACAAAGAAAGGTGGTGAAGAGAGAAGATTATCCTGATTAAGGGTACTGCCTTCTTTTATTATTTTTCTTCCTTCCTTAGTCTTCATTTGGCAAGAAACAAAGATCTCATATTTGCTCCATATTATTTTTCATTGACCTTTGTTTCCTTAGTTGGTCCCTAAATCAGCTCATTTGTTCAAAATTCAAATTGTGTAAAATCACTGTGTATTCACAGCTTACACTTTTGGGCATGTTGCTTCACAATACAGGTATGCTCTGCTTTGAATGGATGGACACCGACGTGCTAGGCTAAGCACAACTGTATTTGATTGCTGAGTTGGTTTTGGGCCATGGGCTTTGTAGGCTCATGTCTGGTTGGCCAAAACCAATCATCACGATCGTGTGGAATAGAAGCACAAACATCTTGCCTTTCATATCTTGTGCACGAGGGTGTCAAGAATGGCACGAATGTATTGGATATGGACACACCCATAATATATGGGCTTTGGCCCAATTTGATCTTTAAATCCATCTTCCAAATCCTTCTTTAGCCCAATTTCCTATTTACACAATTTCTTATTAAAAATACCTGAAAAGTAATAAAAGAAAAAAGAAAAATATTAGTCAACGCATTATTAGTAATTTATTACAAATACTATTAAATACAAATAAAAACTAATTAAATTAAATAAAAATATTATCAAAATATATGGAAAAAATAATGACAAAAATGTGTTGATCAAAGTGCAGTTGTTGTCAAAGAAATCGAGAGTCCAAAAATCTAGGGCAACAAAGAATGTTTTAGTAACTTTGTTAAATTCAACTCAAGTTAATCTTAATCCCATAATTAGGGTCAACTTTAGAATTCTTTATTTTCACTCTAAACAATTTTAGCGTTGTCTTCTTATAATTATAATATCTTTAAATCATATTGTATTCATCTCCTCCAAGTTAATGTAGGTCTACTCCTTTCTTTCTTCCGCTTCTATATTACGATATGCTGAACCTTCCTAATCGGAGCCTCCCTAAATCTTCGCTTTACATGCCCAAACCATCTTAATCTTCGTTCTCTCATCTTGTCCTTATTTGATGCGACTCCCACTTTATCTCTAATGCTATCATTAAGTATTTTATTAATTTTAATATGACCATACATCCATCTTAACATCCTCATCTCTGCAACACTTATTTTCAATACATGTTGTTCATTCATTGTTCAATACTTGCTACCATATAATATAGTTGGTCAAATAGCCGTGCAGTAGAATTTTCTTTCAATGTATTAGGAATCTTTTCATCACATTGTACTCCCATAGCAAGCTTATATTGCAACCGTCTATTTTTATCCTATGGCTAATATCCTTCTCAAAACCTGCATCACATTAAAAGATTAAGCCAAAATATTTAAAATGGGTACTTTGGGACAATGCCACTCCATCCAGCTTACTCCCTCATTATCCCCATTTCGGCCTTTACTAAACTTGCAATTGTGAACACATGATTTTTGCACCCTCGGAGCTTTTATAAATAAAAACAAGCAAAAATGGACAAGGAACACAAGTGACTTGGCGTTAAGCAACATATTAAAGCAAAGTAGGTTTTAGATTCAAATTGCGATATCCTCCTTTTTTGCCCAATGTTTCAATATTTTTCAACTTCGAATCCCACATCGAAAGTGGATAAGTTTGGACTCTCCCCCTCTTCCTATAAATAAAGCCTCCCATCCCCTTTTTTATATTACTCATGGTTGTTAGTTGATGGTTGTCCTCTCAACCTTTTATTCTTTATCATTATTTTCTCCCTACAAGATTTCTAGGGCTAATTCCTCCTTGATTTTCGAATTAGGTTTTTAAATTGCTTTCTTTATTTTTAATTGCTTTATAATTCATATGCGAGGCAATAAGGTTGATTCTCCTTGAATCAATTTGAAAAATAATTTTGAATTTAATTTAATTAAGCTGAGACTTAATTTGGACTTAATTAAATACCTTTGTACTTTGGAAGTGAGACTTCAATTAGACAAAATCCTCGATCCTCCTTTGACTTCAAGGAGAATACAAGGTAGAGCACCTAACTCTTTTTTTAATTACAATTTTTCTCATTTTCTTCTTCTTCTAAAATAATAAAAAAAATTGATAAACCAAACTTAAAAATCAAACTAACTCCTTTGCAAAAAGAAAGAACTGTGTAGGTTTTCATTCTCATTCAAAGGGATTCGCAAGCATACTTGGTTCAAATAACAAATCCAAATTAAAATAATTAACTTCCTTCTCTTATCACCTTCTTACTTTGGGGAATGTATGGCTTTCCTAAAATCCCATAAGGGCTAGAGAAAGTATCCCATATCCTTGATTCTGTTATTGTAATTTTCTTTTTTAATTACTTTAATTTTATGTATTTTCTTTTCATGTATGGTTGTATCTATTTTATTTAATAATAAATCATCCATTTATTATTATCATTCCATTATTTTTGTTTATGAAATTATTTTCATTAAAATTATTCTTATATTAATTAGCTAAATAAATGTTTTAAAGAATAAACTGAAAATCTTGTCCTCGAATCTTTTTTTGTTTCAAAGACTAATGTACTTTTCTTAGGAATAAACAAATAAATTGGAGTTAAATTATGGATTTTTATCTTATATTTTTCCAACTAAAAATAAATTAAGGTGGCGACTTCCAAAAACATTTTCAAAAGAATTAAAGAGATAATTTCAAAAAAAATAAAGGTGATAGTTGCTTTAGTCGTAAGATTGAACCCAAATGAGCATTCCGATTTTTAGCGAATCGAACCGATGCTCGAGCAAGACCTCACAATAGTGCATGTATTTTATTTTGATTCTACTTAACCTGAAACCATTGGACTGCAAAGTGTTTCTCTAAAACTCTAATTTTCTTTTAGCTCTTCTTGTGTCTCATCTATCAGCACAATATAGTTTGCAAGCATCATACACAAAAGGATTTCCTCTTGTGTATATTTTGTTAATTCATCTGTAACCAAAGCAAAAATGTAAAGCCCACTGTGGACTATTGATACAACGCAATTAAGATATAAAAGTCTTTTGAGTCTTCTTCAATTAAACACACACACTAGTAGTCACCCTTTTATTGTAGCTTTATTTAAACCTTGGTTAAATTTTCCGATCTCTTTGATATCATGGTAAGGTGTATTGGTGTTCATGCCCTCACAATAGTTAGCTGACTCACTATAATTGTAAGTTTTAAAATATGTGAACACTCTGTGTGTGTAAGAATTGGGGGTCATGATCTTTGATTATAAACAAAGGTGGGTTGTCACAAATGAAACATGTATCCAAGTTTAGAAGCTAACATTGTTTGAGCTGGAAACTTAAAAATGGATTTTCATGTGTGTGTTAGTGTATGGATTTATGATTGCCTCTGCTTTTTTTCTAATTTTGATTTGATTAATTATCTCTTGGTATTCTAATTTTTTTTTTACATAATTATCTCGTTTGTTCATGACTACATCTGCATTTCTTGGTTGTTAAACTGAAAATAAAAAAGAAAAGAAAGAAAGAAGTGAGGGCTTATGAACATCAATTGGATCAGTTAATTCCATTTTCTTTGAATTGGAATGAGACTTTTGTATTCAATGTCAAAATGAAATGACATTTGTTTGGGAATTATTGTTTGATTTGGGTGCGTTTTAGGTCATTGTATGATTTTACATGCACATTTGTTGTAATCGGCTTAGCTTTATGCAATTCTGAAATGGACAGATCAGAGGTAGTGCGAGGTTAATGTTTGAAATTACAAAATAAATTTCATTTGATTCTGAATCCATGTTTATATGTTTGGACTTTGCAAAATTGCCCAAATTTGAGATAGCTGAATATAATATTTTTGGAGTCCTTGTTGAAATTAAAAAAAAAAAAAAAAAAAAGATATTTACTATATATATAGATATAAAAGATGACGTATTTTCATGAGATGCACTTCTAAGAAGTGTAATTTTCTACTGTGCTAGTTTTAATTAATAAGGATTTGGGATTTTCTAAGAATGGAAAATTGAAAGTTATGATCATAAGTATGATTTTCCATTTCATAAATATGGCTTCAATTTTTAACTTAATTGTTTGATCTTAAAAAAGAAAATGAAAAGTATATCTATTTATTTATTTATTTGTTTGTTTTTCACTTTCTTTGAACTGAATGGAGAATGAGATCTCTAATTAAAGTTGAAATTTATTGTTTTGTTTACCTTTTATCATCTTTAATTAAAAGATATTAATTTTAATTTTTTTTATTGGATTCATTACTCTAACATTATTATATTTTTTTTCAAACCATACTAAATCATCCATATATTTCTAAAATTATACTAAAACATTTATATATTTTGTTTCTGTTAGACAATGAAGTCATTCCGTCGAATTTTTCCTTCTTTTCTATTTGTCAAAACCTAAAAAAGTCAACTTAAATAGTGTTAATTACTTCGATGTCCCTATATTTTTTTCAAATTATACTAAATCGTTCATGCATTTTTAAAATGATACTAAAACGTCTATATATTTTATTTCTGTTAGACAATGAGGTCGTTTCGTTGAATTTGTCCTATTTTTCCATTAGTCAAAACTTAAAAAGTCAACTTAAATAGGGTTACTTATTTCGATGTCCTTATATTTTTTCAAATTATACTCAATCGTTCTTGTGTTTCTAAGATTATACTAAAACGTTCTTACATTTTCTCATATAATCCAAATCACATTTGGTAATCTCATTGCCAGTCAATTTTTCTTTTGCACTATTAAAAGAAATTTTTAAGTTATATTCAATTCTGGACTTGAATTTACCCAATTTGAATCTAATTCTCAAATAAATTTTCATATCTATATTATAAATTTCAGAAGTATTTTCTTGGTTAAACTCTGTAAGTTCTTTTCCAGTAAGAACAATCACTTGTTGCCTTCGAAATTCAGGGGTCATAATGTTAGTGTTTCTATGTTCCTGATAAAAAGGACTCAAGAAATCAGAACCAAATTGGACAGAAGGATAAAATTGAACCTTATATAATTTTGATTATAGTAAAATGTAGGTACCTTTTAGTATAATTTTAGAAATATATGGATAATTTAATATAATTTGAAAAAATACAGATATATCAGGTAATTAATCCTAAATATTTTAATTAAAAATTGATTTTTTAGGCTTTGACTAATTGAAAAAAGGAAAAATTTTAAACGGCATGACTTCTAATAGAAGTAAAATACAGAGATATTTTAGCATAATTTTAGAAATATAGAAACGATTTAGTATAATTTAAAAAATATAGAGATGTTAGATTAATTAACTTTTTTTGTTTATTTTCTATTTAGTTAAACTTTAAAGTCTCTTAAAAAAAACATATACAATAAAAATAATATTTTCTTGCATCATCATAATAAATAAAATTTTTAAAGAAAATAAAAAGAGTTTGTATTTTACATTAGTTTACATTTTTTAAATTTATATATTATAAAATAAAAAATAAATTATTATTATTGGTTAAATTGAAAAATAATTAATATATTATCTAAATAGCGTAAAAAAAATTATTCAAGGCTAATTTCGTATTTTTAAAATTAAGTTCCCTGTGTATCTTTTGACTTTCGAGACCTAAATTTTTAATTTAAAAAATCAATTTTTTAAAAAGAATTTTTAATTGAACTTTTTAAAATAAATCAGTATGCTAGCGATTTTAATGTAAATAGCCAATAAATTAACTATTATAAAGAAAGTTTCATGGGAAAATTATTAGATATTACTTAAGATATGCTTCCTCTTTTATATTGAACTGTTATTCACTTGTAATTATGATACTATAAGAATTCTACATCAAACCCTTAAGAGAGATATTTTGGAGTTTATAAATAGATAGATGTCTTCCTTTAACAAATTGATTTTCTAAAATAAATTTTACCTCTATTTATATGATATGATGTTAAGTGATATTGTCCAGCATTATACCTTCACTTATAAGTACTAGTAACTTTTCTTATGAGAGAAATTTTTGCATGATTTTTATTTATAGTATTTTTTTTTCTTTTTTTTTTTTTAAAAAAATGAAAACTTAGTTGAATCCTATCCAATAATTTGTGAAGTGAGCTGAAATATATGCCAAAACAAATAGTGTCACATCATTCCTTGGAAAATAGTGGATAGGAATCCTGGTAGGAGAAGAAGAAGGTGAGGTCCCAACAACAATGATGGCAGTATGGCAAGCTAAGGCACAAGAAGTTCCCACATCCCTTTGGCTTGTTTGAAATCTGGATTTTGGAGGTTTATGCAAATACATATTTATCATCTTCCACTAGCTACGCAATAATGTGACATAAGAGAGATCATAATTCTTCATCAAGTATTTTGATAGGATCATATAATGGCTGTACCTGTACGAAACAAAAGTCCACTAATTCACTCTGCATGGCAAATACCATTTGTACCTTTATGATAATTTAGGTGGGGGATAATGTACATACTATTAAAAAGTTTTTTTCGGTGTAGGTTACAAATAATATAAGAGTAGTGATGAAATTAAGTGGGGGAGAATGTATACATCATTAAGAAGTTTCTTTTCGGTGTAGGTTATCAATAGTATCAAAGGCTGATTACCAGCTGGATCCCAAAGAGAATATTAAGAATTTAAGTGGAAAAAAATATAATATTTCTTAAATGTTATATTTTTTTTCACATATGAAAGATACTTTTTATATGAATAATATATAAGTTCACTAAGCCCTTTTACATACCATTTAGATAAGAAGTGTTGTTTCGTTGTAGGAAAGAGGCATTACATATAAGGGTAACACATTCTTCCTCACTTAAATTCATGACATCACCTATACATATAAACCAGATTCAATCTCTGACCAATCAAACGATATTTTTTTAATTTCAGCTGGTAATCAAGTTTTGATATTATTTGTAATGATCTGATTTAATGTGGACTATTGGTCGAACACATTGAGATTGACTTTTGAGCCGTATGACTAAGTCCAACCCCACGAGCTGAGTCTTTACATCTAAATAAGATAATATATATATATATATATATTCAAAGTCATTTCATATTTTTAACATTAATGTATATGATGCCTAACACATTTTTTATGTATATTTCAACTTTTGAGTTTTAGTTGAATAGAAAAATTCTTGAAAAGATTTTTCAATTGAGTCATTTAAAATAAATCATTGGGTGGTGATTTTATTTTTTTTATTTATTTCTTTTTTTTCGGCCACTTTTCTTGCTGTGAAAAATGTTTGTGACAAATAATATAAGTGATTTTAAATTTTAGGTTAAATTAATTTTTAGTTCTTGATATTTGATCTAATTAATACTTGCATCCCTATTTTTTTAAAAACTAACTAGTTAGTCCCTATATTTTAATTGTTAGACACTTTAGTCTATCCATCCATTTTTTTTTTTCACTTTTCATTAAATTTTAGTAAAATGACTAAAATATTTCTACTCCTTCATTGCCCATATTTCCACTTTTGAAATAAATTACTTTTTAGTTCCTAAATTTTGATATAATTAACACTTACTTTCCTGCTTTTTAAATTTAATTAAAATAAAAAATATACATGAAATATATATGAATATTTTTTTATATGAAATATTTATACTATTATTTTATTTTTTAATTTAAAATTAAAATAAAAAATTACTTTTTATTTAATTAAAATAATTATTTTTATTTAATTATTTAATTTATTTTTATATTTAATATAAAATTAAAATAAATAAAATTACTTTTTTTAATTAAGATAATTATTTTTATTTGATTGTTTAATTTATTTGATTGTTTATATTTAATTTTAAAATTAAAATAAATAAAATTATCATTTATTGAAAATTACTTTTTGTGTATTCAATTAAAATAATTACTTTTTATATATTTAATTAAAATAATAATTTTTTTAGTATATTTAATTAAAATTAAAATAATTTTGAGTATATTTAATTAAATTAAAAATAATTAAAAAAAATTTCTCTTATTTTTTATATATATACAAGGTTATTTTTAATTTTAATTAGATATACATAAAAAATAATTATTTTAATTAGACATACTAAAAGTAATTTTTAATAGATGAAAAGTAATTTTATTTATTTTAATTTTAAATTAAATAGTTAAATAAAAATAATATTTTTAATTAAAATCATTTATTTTAATTATTAAATTTTATTCATTTAATTTTGAGTAAATGAAAAGGTAAAAAAAAAAATGAGAAGAAAAAGCAAAAATCTAAGTAATGAGAGTATTTTAGTTATTTTACTATATTTTATTTTTATTTTAAATTTTATTTAATTTTTTAACTAAAAAGATGAAAAAATCATAGGGAAAGACCAAAGTGTTTAACAAAATCAAAACACAAAAATTAACTAGTTAGTTTTTCAAACTGCAGGGATGTAAGTGTTGATTAGGTCAAATTTAAAGAATTAAAAAATAATTTATCCAAAATTTTAAATGGCATGTGAATAATAGGATTCGTATAGCATACATATATGGCATCCCTGAATGGATTAAAAAAAAGATAATAATTCCCCACCTCATTTGATGGATGGGAGATACAAATCCAATTCCCCCATCACTCTCATGCCCTAGTTTTGCAAGTGCGGCTATGAAAATTATTAGTTTAATTTTTATGTATATGAGCTACTAAATTAACTTTTATAAAGAAAGTTCCATGAGAAAATTATTAGATACTACTTTAGATATGTTTCTGCTTTTATATTGGAAGTGTTATTTACTTGTAATTATGATACGAGAAGAATCCTACATCAAACTATTAAGAGAGGGATTTGGGAGTTTATAAATAGGATGTCTTCCTTTACAACAAGTCGATTTTCCAAAATAAATTCTACCTCTATTTATAATGATATCAGAGTTACCAGAGGTGAAGCCTCTTTAAGGCTCAGAAGAGTCTGGATCCCTGCCAAAAAATATTTACCTCTATTTATATATGTTACATATAAATCCAAAAATTATCATCTCATTTAGTTTTATTTACATTAAAAGATGAATAAGCTATAATATGAAAATATCATTTTTCTTGTAAAGATCTCTTAATTGCTTATATTGTTAAAGTGGGTTTTCACCTTCATATATTTAAGAAAAAAAAAGATAATTAATAATAAAAATTATTACTAGTCGATATAAATAAAAGAATTTTTTTTTTTTTTTTTTTTTATATATATGTTTATTATATATGAAAAAACATAATATTTATTTTAGTTTTTTTTTTAAAGTGCCTTAAATGCACTTGCAGACACAAATGACTTACTTTTAATTTTTTTCATATTTATTCTTTTATTTTTATTTTTTACTTTTACCCTTCTAACTTTAAAATTTTTTATTATGACGCTCTAATTTTTTAATTTTACACTTATTTTTATATATTTATCCTCCAATTTTTTTTTTCTTTTTTTCTTAACTTTTTATTTTGATCTCTCTAACTTTTAAAATTTTGATAGTTAGACTTTAAAGTTTATATATAATCCCATAAAAAATGTTCATCTCCTCCTTATCTAAAATCTTGAATCCGTAGGTGAGAGACACCTTCACTTATAAGCACTAGTAATTTTTCTTATAGGAGAAACTTTTTATATAATTTTGATTTATAGTTTTTTTTTTTCCTTTTTAAAAAGAAAACTTAGTTGATTCCTGTCCAATAATCTGTGAAGTGAGCAGAAATATATGCTAAAACAAAGTGTCACATCATTGCTTGGCAAATAACTGATAGGAATCCTGGTAGGGGAAGAAGAAAGTGAGTTCCCAACAACAATGATGGCAGTGTGGCAAGCTAAGGCACAAGAAGTTCCCACTTTCCTTTGGCTTGTTTGAAAGCTGGATTTTGGAGGTTTATGTAAATACATATTTATCATCTTCCACTAAATACACAATAATGTGAAATAAGAGAGATCATAATTCTTCATCATATAAAAGTTGTACCTCTACGAAACAAAGTCCACTAATTCACTCTCTAATTATATATATATCTCCAAAAATATTTCAATTATATGTCCTTATTATGTCTTGCCATAGGTTGAGGGAGCTTATATGCCAAAAACACAACAGCATTTATTGTGTTGTTTTTTTATAATCCAAAATTTTTTTATAAAAATGTTTAAAAATCATAATATGATAATATTTATTGTAATAACTCCAATTACATATTTTTTGTACATAGCAAAAATCAAATGAATTCAAAAAATATAATATAAATATATTAAATTTAAACTGTTAAAATCAAAATTGAATATTGACTTATCTAGTATAGGGTTAACTAACTTGTATATAATAAGATTCGAATAGGAATGAGAGACTAGTTTCGAGTTGATCCGGTCTGATTTATTGGTCTGGTTTGATTTTAGCAACTTCATTGCAATAATTTTTTATTTTATTTTAATTGAAAGTTGACATTCATTCAACTGATGTTGGATCAACTAGTTTGCCATCGGTTCATTCGGGTTGAAGTCGATTTACTGTATAAACAAGTAAAATAATTAGATTGGATAAATAATATATAAGAATGTTTCTCTATTAATCCAATCTGACTTGCTGGTTTAGTCCAATTATGATAACCATGATATTTTAGAAGAATGTGTGTTGGGTTAGAACGATGTTCCTTTTCCTTAACTTGGAAACCGTTGAGGTAATGCATAGTTGTAAGAAGTCTGAGTTCATGGACTTGCCTTTACTCACATGTGTTGAAAGCATTAATAATTTAAAATGTGATTATTATCCTTAAACTGCATATCTTAATGCATAAGTTAGAGAAAGAAGAATGTTCAAATAAAGGTGTACTGAACATGAGATAGTATACAACTAATTTTTTTACAAAAATATAATCTTGTTAAATTTTATTTTCTATTTGATTGAATAGCTAATAAGGAACTCTTCAATCCAACTTGTACATAACCTATTAATCGTAATAATTTTTTATCATATATAAACTATTTATTTCTTTGAATGATAAGTTGTTGTGCTAGAATATCATTTACATTCATTCCTTCACTTCTTATTAGTTTTATTTTACAAGCCTTAATTATTAGTTTATTTGAATTTTATTGTGATGGACAAATTTCAAAAAATCTCTCGCACATAAGGAAACTAACATTAATGGACTCAATCTTTCAAAGCAGCCTCATGTAGAAGTCAATCTCGAAAACTAACATTTCCGATCTTTTATTTTATTTTATATTTTATTTTTTTTTATAATGTATTTTACTATTTACGAAAAAATATTAATTATTAAAATATTTTAAAATATAAATTATATGATGATAAAAAAAGTTATTAAATCATTTATTTCATTTTAAATCTCATCTTCTATTATATATTCTTTTTTATACGATAAAAAATATTAATTATTAAAATATTTTAAAAAATAGATTATATGACATCATGGTTCTCAAAATCAGATCGGATCGACCGGTCGAATTGAAAAATCAAAAATCGAATTAAGATTGATTTGATTAGCTTCAAAAATCTATCCTTCATAAATCGATTAAAAATCAGTGAACCGATTGGTTAACTAGTGAACTGATTAAATCGGATCTATTTTTTTATTCGAGCGGGTCATATTTTTTTTAATTTTTTTTTATTTTTAATCAAAAATAATAAATATCAAATTATATTTATTTTCATCATATATATAATAAATATCAACTTATATATACATATATATGTATATTGGTTTTTTTCGATTTAACCGATTCAATTCCGATTGAACTTCTAACCTTCTGATTTTCTGTTTTTATCGATATTTTGATCGGTCCGGTTTTAAAACTATTGTATGACATATAAAAAGAATATGAAAAAGAGATAAGGTATAAAATAATACAAAAAAATTCAAACTGAAAAATGAAAACCTTAAAATAAATAAATAAACATTGATTAAATAATATGCACCCAGAAATCATCAAAAAGTTAAAAAAATCTTACATGCAATTATCAATTCCTAATCCTACCCATTCACAACTGAACAAAATGACTATATAATTTATTTTTAAAACCGAGATTCTAACTACGTATTTAACTATAACCACAACACTAAATAATAATTCACCCTAAATATAAATGATCTCAGTAAAGAATATGAAAGGTAAAGGAAAGAATTTCCACAGGTAAAGCAATGGATCAAACACCAAAAACCCAGAAATTTCTAAACCATATATGTACGTTTATATATATATATATATATATATATATATATATATATATATATATATATATATATATATATATATAATTCCTTGTAAAGTATCAATATTATATGGATGTCACGTCAACACAGGTTGGCAGTTTTAGATGTCAAAGTATATATATATATATATATAAAAAAGTATGACATCTAGAACAAAATTTTACATATATGTTTCACATTTTTACCTTCATAAGTATATACAAAGCTTTAAGGGCTCTAAATTTTTATTTTTTAATATCTATAATTATAATTTCTATAAAAATATTTTCATATATTTTTAACCTGCTATACATTATATAATAATGAATGTTACATAATAAAAATATATATATTAAAAATAAATATTGAATATGTAGTATATTAAAACAGATTAGATATATAATGAAAACATTATACATAAAATAAAAATCACATTGATTGGATGAGAATAAAAATTAAAATAATTTAAACACTTAAAGCAAAGACTTGCAAAAACTCCAATTAATTTTAAAATGATCATGATATAAGCGAAAAAGAAAAAAATAAATTGATCCAAATTAATGAGAAAAAATATAATATAATTTAAAAATATTATAATTATTAAAAAACATCCCTCAAAATGGTTGAGTTGGAAAAAAAAATTTATATAATCAACCCCAATTAATTTTGGAATTAAAGCTAAATTGGATTGAAAGTATCAAAACTATAGTATAGCTAATATCAGCTAAATTTGAAACAGTGACCTGAATTCATCGGCATAATCTTCGCTATAAGTAGGGCAGGCAGTGGGATACAAATGGTAATTTTATCTCTACATCATATTACCAGTGTTTAATGTCCTAGTTTACACAAGAGCAGCATACGAATTGTGCCCAATATGGCCTTCCTTTGACTTTCTTCTTCTCTCTCTTGATGTCTGCAGGATACCTTGCTGGAGAATTCCATTCCTTCCCTGCTTCTTTCTCAACTGGTTCAGCTACAGGCATTTGAGGACCAAAAATTGAGTTCACTGCTGTGGTGACATTATCCTTCGGATTGATTTCATCTTTTTGAACCACCAGCAGCGGATTATCCTTGGCATTTGGCGATTTGGATTTCGTTTCTGTGCTGGCCTCACCGAAAAGGTTCTTTAATGGAGCGTGTTGTTTCCCATTGCTCCAGTTTGTGACCTTGGCAATTATTTCTTCGTTCTTCTTTCTTCCTTGTGACTCGTTTACAACATGAGTAAGAGAGGGAAACCAACCTGCTTGCATAGAAGTAGTATTTGGCTGCTGCACATTATGTACTGTCTGGTCATTGGAAACACCAGCTTTGTCTCCACCTCTAGGTTCAATCAATGTCATGAAAGACGGAGGCTCAAAAATATCTGATTTGTAATTCTGTCCCTCCAATAAAGCTTTTGGCTTCTTCAAGTCAGCTTTCTCAGCTTCTGCTGATGCTTTTGAACCATTTGTTGCCATAGGTTCAGCATCAATAACAGCGGGCATATCGGATTGGGTGGAGAGCACTGTTTAATGCATTGAAAACAAACAATTCAATTTATAGGGATATGATAAATCTTTTTTGTGCTAGCAACTTCACTGAAAAATTATAATTTTCAAACAAGCCAACTGGATTAATCCTCTTTGTTTCCAGATACCCTTGGGATTTAGATCAATTTAAAAGAAATGCATTCACTTTCTTTTGTTAATCCAAAAATAATTAAAATTATTAATCTACAGAGAGTTTAAGATTTCCTTTCAATACCTAGCAGCAATACAGTTTCTTTGAAGATATACTAAAATATAAGAGAACATAGAGTTATAAACATGGTTAGTTACTGTTTTCATATGATTTGAACTGACCTTATCATATTCTCGAGCCCTGGATAAAATAACCAGTTTTCAATATCTAATGCAAGGGTTTCTAAGGCATGGCCTGGTTACTGTTTTAAGATTCATATTCAAGTAGTAAAGTTGAATTTGTAAATATCTAGCACAACCAATGAAGGAAAACTTTTAAACAAATGTACCTGATACAGAGCCCCAGTGACCTTCCAAGCTATCATTTTGGCTACCTGACTCAACAGAAAAGTCAGTTGCAGATGCACCAAGCTGTTGTGCTACAAATTTATTTTCACATTCATCAGGAAAAGACTTGGATCGATTCTCAGATGTAACCCTTACAAAGTCTCTAGCAGGATTATCTCCAGTAATGGCACTATTTTGAATGGATGATGAAGTATCTAAAGGAGAAAGTTGAGGCTCCTTGGTCACGTCTTCTTCTGATGACTTAGTCGCGTCTTCTTCTGACGACTTCTGTAACACCTCAGCATCATCAATTTTATCTGAAGGCTTCTTTAATACCTCAAAATCTAACACATTAGTTGAAGACATCTGTAAATTGTCATTTTCTCCAACATTATTTGCTTCAGCAGCTACATCAACTCTATCAGCACTATCCACCAGTACCTTTCCATTTCCATTGCCATTGCTTTCAAGTTCCCTTACACCTTCTTGATTATCTGAAACACTACTCAAATGTATGCTTTCATGTTCTGATAAATTCCTCTCAGATGCATTAATTATATTCTCTGCGGTAACATGAGGTTCATGAAGATTACTAGCAGATTCAACCATCATTGCCGTCACTGAAAAACTTCCCTTCGAAGATCCTAATGTAGAATTACCTTCCCCAGGTTCAGTTTCAGACACATGGTAGCTTTCAACTTTACCCTCATCAGGTTCAGCAGCATTCTTACCTCCAAATGAATTGGTCCTTGCATCAACCTTGAAGTCAGAGAGAATAATTGGAGGTTCTGAATTTACTATTATGTTTTCTGTACAGATCTCCTCTGTAATTCTTTTGTGCTCCTCATTTTCAGCTATATCACATGTTTTGATTCCATCCTTGTCGTGATCGCCAGGATCATCGATGCCAATTACTTTATTTGTCCTCCTGGCTTCAGCATACATTGATGCAGCCGCTGGATTTATATCAGATAAGAGCTCTTTAGCATTTTCTACAGAAATTTTCTGTGATGAATTGTTGCAATAATAACCAGGTAGCTTTTCTTCAGGGCATTGAACAGTACAGCTTTTTTCCATCTCAATTACAACAGCATCAGTAGGGGCACCAAATTCTTCTGTTCTTTGGCTTACATTAAGTGTGAACTTGACCTGAGGCGTGCCTGGTTCTGTTTCATCAGCAAAATGTTCAACAATATGCTCATGGCTCCCGCCTTTCTGTTCAAGGTTATCTTTCAACACATGCATATCTGAAACAGAGACCTCTGTGACTTCATTCAATAGGCTTGAACTGAAATTTGAAGGATTATCTTTGACATCATTAATTATTCCAAATGAGTCTACATCTGCTAGTTGGGGTAATCTACCTCCTTTATAATCTTTATAACCTCTAATGATGCTCTCAGCATTCTCCACTATAGGTATATCATCAGGAACTGAAAGCACATAAGAATTATCATTCCCATCTACATTTGCATTGTAACTCTCAATTGACTTGCCAGAATTGGCAGAGGGCATTCCTTGAGCACCTTCCACCTTGACCTGAGACGTACCAATAGAAGTATTTATATGCTCAACAGAATCTAGCTCAGGAGAGAGACAATTTAATGATATGTCAGAGTTACGTAGTTCATTTAATTGACCAACTCCAGCTGCTGGTGCAGGATCTGAAGTTAAATTCTCTATTCCCCCCAACTTACCCAATGTCATAGATGCCTCACCCACATTATCACTGGGTAAGACCTCAATGTTTAGCAGGTGTCTATCTAAATTTGTTTCTTCATTATCATTTGTATCAGTCTTGGTAAAGTCATCACCAGCATAGTTATTATTCTGAGTTTCTCCATTTCCTTCCGCATCAGTCTCTGCCAAATCCCCACAAGAAGTTTTCTCATTATTCTCCTGTGATGCATTTGATTGGGCCTCAAGTTGGATAGGCTTTGTGTCACATGTAGAACCTCCTTTATCATCACTGGGCTTGACGACAGATTCTTCAATTCTAAAATCAGTTAAAGATCTTTCCATGAAATCAATGGTAGCGCCTGATGCATCATTTTGGGACCCTTGTGCATTTCCAGACAAATTACTTCCTTGAACTTCAGTATTTTGCAATTGGCTGTTGTCAGCTATATTGCTTGGAAGTGGAATGTTAGCTGCACAGTTGCATAAAGCAGGTATATCATGAAAATGTTAGCTGCACAATTACAGAAATTTATATCTAAAGCCATCATTGAAAAACACATGCCAAGTATATCAATCAAAAATAGATAGATATTGTCTGCACATAATGCATCATCTTATTTTAATGCATTATTTCAGGGTTGCAATCTGTATTTCTACTAAATTGTAAGCATAAATCATTCAAATAACTGAAACATAAGCAACCACCCTGGGTTAAATTCAACTAGGATCACTGATTTTGTTTTCAACACAATTATTGAACCTCAATCAGTATCAGCAAAATTACTCAACATTAGTTTCGTTTTAATAAGGTTATTATTGCAAAATTAATGTAGAGGTATAGCCAAAATTATCATCTGATGACCCTACAACCTATTTTTAATCATAGAAATAATTTAACTTGGTTAATTTGTAAAATATCAGCCCAAACTTCTATCAAAATCTAGAAATAATTTTACTGAAACAAAATTGAAGGTGAGTTATTAACAATAAGAATGACATTTACATAAAAGAAATAAGCAATTATGAAGCACCAATAAGCCATCAGATCATCAACAACTAAAAAATGCCAAAGAATCATATTTTATATACATATTCAATAAAGCAGAATTAACAGCAGTGCCTAAATCTAGTAATACAATATAATCATTTGCAATCATAAATAAATAAATTACAAGAACATTTCTTTTGTCTAATTTTGAGGCAATAAAATGAATCATTTTTCGATGACATCAATGTTATACTCATTGTGAACAATGTTTTCCATATCAATTCTTTAAGAATACATGTCAAGGGGTGTGAAACTCTTAAGGATTTTTGTATATTGCCTTTTCTATCTAAAAAAACTAGCGAACCAGCACCTGAAGGGCGCAATCAAATTATATAAACATAGGCAGAGAGGGAGAATCATTTACAAGAAAGGGAATCACATAACCTGCAAAAGCAAAGCATCACCAGAAAATTGACCATGGCACCTCCTAATCCAAAAATATATAAGAGCAAAGAAAGGGTATTTTCTCCATATTTTATTCCAACAAAAATAACCAAACAATTGAAACAGGAGTGAATACAAGAATTTTCTTCCTTCTACTACACAAATATAACCCCTCCAAGGCCACAATTTTTCCTAAATCCAACTATTACTTGAGAACATCAACGATCACATTAGTGATTAGGACATTAGTCATCCTCCACGGCAAATTTTTAAACATAAATATTCACCTTCTTTTGAAGGTTATAATAAGTAGAATTCCTCTCCAAAAAACTTAAAAGAATGAAGGCATTTTCCAAAAATTGGAAAATGTTCTCTTGAACATTTGCTCAACAAATTTACATCAAAACATCCTTCTGACCAGCCTACCTGACCAATCCTCCCTCTATAATTGCAAAAATTTGAATATGAGTCCAGCTTTTTCATCTAATACAATGAAGCAGATAAATGGGATAAACAAAATCAACCCAGAAACATTATCGAACCCACTTCCTGAGAAGGAAAACTGCATGGTAAATAAAGGGAACCGAAATACAATAACCCCCCGTTGAAATCTTACTAAAAGAGCAAAAGCCAATGCAAAGTATTTCGAACTCAAAAAGATGCAGTCTTTGAAAAAATAATTTAACAGCATTCCTATTTTATACCTACATATTTTATACAATTAAATAGCAAGCACTTTATCAGCATAAACTTCTTTATTTGCATCCCATCAATACTCTAAGCAATCAGGTTACTTAATACAAGACAATCGAGAAAAAAAAGGAGATATTAAATAATACATGAAATTAAAATTTAATCCCAGCATTTACAAGCTTCTATGGTTTTAATTACCAAAAGTCGCAAATGATATATCATAGTCCTAAAAAATACAAAAACAATGGCATATGATAGTGTGAAAAAGTTAGTTATGAAAAGATCCTTTAGGAAGACTAATGGCAGTGTTAGAAGTTATCAATTCCTATGCTTAATTAATGTTTAAACATTTTCAATAAAGACCCTGACTATGCAACTAAACAGCAATTAGGTTTTTATGATGATGAATCGAGCAATTTGCCAATAAAGGACACTCCACCTACAAATTGCAGGTTCTCTGAACTATCCGAGACCATGCTACCCCTCATTTTAAACTGATTACATACTCAAAAGACAAAAAAGGCATTGATAAGTTAGTTGTGGCAACACTAAATCAAGTCCACAATATTAATATGTAAAACACCCTGCAGAATTACAAGCACCATTAAATTAGCAAGCAATCTCATTCTACGGCATTTGAATATGTTGGCTGTCCAACAACTTATCAGCATTCAGTAATATATAGACCCTAATGCAGATAAGAGAACTATGCTATCAACTATCTGGTCCCATTGAAAGCTTACCAGGAATTGCACTGTCCTCGTCTGATAAAGTGGCTGTGGTATCATTCTCTGCAGCGGTTTCCAGATACATTGCTGGCTTCTTAACATCCTCTTGAAACTCTTTTATCCCCTTTCCCGATCCACTGTCAGGAAATTCCGCAACTGCATCTGAAAAGACCTCATCTTCTGATCTACCCGATCTCTCTCCAATTTCAATACTACCTTTCTCATTGTTACTTCTCTTCAAAATTGGTGGACCTTAAACAACCAAATTTACCATTAACTCAAGATATAATTCTTCACCTATTTTGCAACACAACTTGTGTCTTATGCTAACTTCCATAGAACTATATTAGGCTCATTAGTAGAAATCCCAAAAGAGTAAATTCTAAGATCCAAAATTTGCAATTAATTTTCTTTCTATACATTCCGCAGCAACCAAAGGAACAAAGTACAAAAACATAGAATTATAGTATAGGAAGGAAAATACTCACCAGGGGTTTTGCGATCTTCATCAGAGAGATGTTCATCATCAGAAACAGTCAAATGGGCGGAACCCTCTGAATCAACCAGCTTGTACCCTTCAATGGTTCCACAGATCTTCTTGTGAGCACGCCTATGCCTTGCACTTGGATGTGGATTTGGAAATGGCCACCCACATTTATAACAAACATGAATTCCGTGGCTGCTGTCAAGCCCTGCAAAATTCAAACAAAACCCAACAATCATCATATCTTCTACATATAACAATATACCCAAAAAAAGACAATAAGCAACAAATCCCAGAAGTCGTCAATTTTCACAGAATGTGAATAAACAAAAGACAACCCAGAAAATCTCATTCCATCCAAAGAATGAAAAAGAGAAGAAGAAAAAAAAGGACCCAACAAACAGAGGAATAAAAAGCACAGCAAGGCAAAGCCCAAGTGCGTATTCGGACTGGACAGTAGACCATGTTCGATTCCCCTCCAATGCTCCAAAAAAAAGCCACAAAATAAAGAAAAAAAAGGGATGTGGGTATAATGTTTTTTCTCATTTTCTCAAAGAAAAACAGATGATCAGAGGAAATTCAACAAACCCACAACTTAAAAATGGAAGAAAAAGAAAACAAACCAGTTGTATGAGTCTTTCTGTGATCTTGGTCATCCATTTTGATATAGAAAAAAAAGAGAGAGTAGCAAAGCCCAAAAAACAGCAGACTAAGCTCAAAGATTTGGAACACTAAAACCAAGAGAGACTTTTTAGAGAGAGTGAGTAAATCAACCAAAGCTCTAGTCCTTTTTTACTCCAGTGTTGGGACTACGGAGAAGTACGGTCCACTGACAGACAGCGAAGGTAAAGCCTGAGCGTGTCCACAAGCGCGCCCGTTAACTATACCAACAACTTAATCTTATACTTTCAGATTCACCAAAATAGCAAACACATTACGTTGTCAAAATGCTTCAATTGATTGTACGTTCGACCTTTTGCACTTTTAAGGGTAACTCTGTCATTAAAGTACAAAACTTTCGTGCAAAATATTTTGGCTCGGTTTATCATAAGATTAAGCCAGCAAGATGATATTTGATAATTATATTTAATATTTAATTATTTTAAATTATTTAATAACACTTATTTTAAAAATATTAATTAGATTAAAAATCATTTAAACAATAAGTTAATAATAAATAATTAAATTTATAAATATTTTTATAATTTTGAAATTTATATTATTTATATTATTCAATACTTTAATATTCAAATTTTTAATATTTAATATTTAATTTATTTAATTTTCATAAATTCGACTAATCAAATATAAAATTGAAATAAAATAAATTTTTAGAAATAAAATAAAATTGAATAGAATTTTATAAAAAATTAAATTAAATCAAAATAATAATTAAAACTTTAAATAAATTCTAAAAGCAATTAACTAAAGTTATAAAAATTATAAAATATTCATTTCATAAAAATTATATATTACATAAATATATATTTCAATTTAATTTAGTTATTTCAATTTAATTTTTTAAAATTAAATTAAATTAATGAAAATATATATATATATATATTCACTCTTATATTCTGAAGCCGATTGTACATGAATAAAGCTTAGAGCGCATGTGCTTCTGGTGACTAACATGCGCCGGTACTAAAAGCTGGTGAGGCTAATCTTTTTTTACTGCGAAAAGTAGTTAGTCACGTGGCTGTGAAATTATTATGACCACCACCAATTAAAACAATCCCCACAAAAATGATAATAAAACCGACTTTATCCAATCATGAAAACGACAAAAGAAAATAGTTAGAAACTTCCTAGTTCCTTTGGATTTACGTCGTTTTATAGAAAACCCCTACTTTGACCTATAGAATAAAACGCTTTTGACTTATTTAAATTAGTTTTTAATGATGAAATGGACTCAATAACTAATAACACGAAAAATATTTATACAGATTTAATGTATATATTAATCTAATAAAATAAAAAATTTATAAAGAAAAAAAATATTAATATCTTATTATTAAATAAAAAAATTATATCAATTAAAATATATTATCACTTTTATTGTTGAGTATATAAAATAAATCATTACACTCAGTAATTGATAATTTTATCTAATAATATAAATAAAATCAAAATTAAGACACAATTTAATTTTTTAAAAAATATAATAAAAAATTTAATTATAAATAAATATATTTTTATATTGATATAAATTTCTAACGATAAAATAGATGAAAATATTAATAATATTAATAAAATTAAAATTGAGAGATGATTTATTTTCTTAAAAAGTAAGATGATAGTGATTTTATTAATTATATTAAATTTAAAAGATAAAATTTTAAAATAAATATTTATTTATTATATTTTAATAAATTTTATTTTAATTTATATATTTAAATATGTTAAATGAGTCATATATATATATATATATATGATTAATCATTTTATTGTAATACAATAGTAATTGTCAACCCTCATGAAAACATTTTTAAAGTGTGTTTTTCTCTCTTCCCCACCTGTCCTCTCTCAATCCAACATCTTTTCACTAAACAAAAACAACAAATATCACCATTTCCTCACGATTTTCCACTAAACAAAGAGAACAAAAATGACCCTCTCTGTTTCTCACATTTTCATTAAACAAATACAATGAAAATCACTTTCCTCTGTTATCTTCCTCTTTCTTTTTCTCTCTTCTTTATAACATTGTCAATCCTTTTTTCCTTTTGTTGATGGGAGAATTTAGGGAAAAAACTAAAAAAAAAAAAGGAAAATATCCCAAATTGATATTATATATAATATATTTTGCAAAAATAACATTACTTCTTTTTTTCATAATTCTATTATTACCCCATTTAATATATTTGCTCTTGTATTATGTTTTGCAAATCATACAAACCATTTTTACATAGTTCTAACTCTCACTTTCTCTTTCTCCATATAAAATAAGTCATAATTAATTCTTAATTAGTCGAATTTAACCCTTAATTAGCCGAAATTAATCCTGAATTAATCGAAACCTAATCAAATTTTAAATATAAGTCATAATTAATCCAAAATAAGTTAAAATTAAATCTTAATTAGTCGAAATCAATTCTAAATTAATCAAAATTGAGTAAGATTTCAAACATAAGTCATAATTAATCCAAAATAAGTTGAAATTAAATCTTAATTAATCAAAATTAATTCTAAATTAATAAAACTAAGTTAGATTTAAGCAAATTTATTAAAACAATATCTCAAAATATAATATTAGTCAAATTTTAGTTTAAACTCAAAAATAAGTCTAATATTTAAGTGTTAGGATTAATTTTCTGCTAATTTCGAATAATTTTCTGTTGTTTTCGACTAATTTTCTATTGTCTTAGACTAACTGTTGAATTCAATTTATATACTATATCTGATTAGTCGAAATAAAGCCGAAATTTAGTTGAAAATAGTCAAAATATATGTAAATTATTTAAATAATATGTAATTGAATTGAACTACAATAAGAAAAAAAAAAGATTATTGTGAATAAAATATTATTTATTACTATAAATACAATACATAGATACCATTTACATTAGATGACAAACTGTCCTAAAATACAGTACATACTAATATGAAGATGCCTCTACTTACTGCTGACATTAACAAGCAGACAAACTTCATACTGAATAATATTGAAGAACAACCAAAACAAAAAGAAGTATTGTGTTATACTATTACATGATCAACACGCAGAAATAATTGACTATGAATAGATGAATCTAAAGATACCCTTACTACCAGAAAAGGCAAATTTTAGTGGAGTCTCTACTTTATGTTAAATAATGAAGAACAATAGAAACAAAATTACAAGGTCATTCATTACTATAAGCATGACATACATGCAGAGGTAAATTGACTGTAAATAGTCACATGGTCTTTCTTCATGTAAGTTGAAGAAACAATATCTCTGTAGATGAAATTGACATCAACACAGATCCAGCTCGTAAGGAAGTAAATATTAAGATTAGTTCCACATGAAGTATTTTCTCATTGCTCAAGAGATGAAAATGGTTTATCACATCAGAAGCCATAGGCAGAAAGAAGACTTCAAAAACTCTTTTTAATTATGTTTATTCATCAAAGGAAGAAAATGAGTCATTTATAGCCTCCAAATCCCTTAATTGTTGCTTCTTGCAGTTATTATTCACCGATTGTCAAAAGTCAAATGTGACTGTTTCAATATTAACTAGTTTAGAATACATGGCCTTAAATATGCCACCGTAAGATCGTCACACGTGGTAGAAACTTACAAAAAAGAAATTAGCCACATTTTCAACTGACTTCGACTAAATTTCAACTGACTTCAACTAATTTTTAACTGATTTTGACTAATTCAAAAATAATTCTTCACTAGTCGAAATTAATTCTAAATTAATCAAAACCAAGTCAAATTTTAGATAAACATATTAAAACAATTTCTCAGAATATAATGTTTATCGAAATTTAGTCTAAACTCTAAAATAAGTCCAAGTTTTTAAGTTTAGTACTAATTTTCTGCTAACTTCAAACATTTTTTGTTATCTTTGACTAATTTTCTACTATTTTTAACTAATTTTCTATTGAATTCAACTTTCATATTCTATCCAATTAGTCAAAAAATATTCAAAATTTAGTCAAAAAATAATCGAAATGTATTAAAAGTTTAAATTTTGAGCAATTGCATTGAATTAAACTAAAGTAAAAGACAAGATTATTGTGAATAAAAGATTATTCTTTATTATTAACAAGTAATGTATTTACATGAAATGATAAACTGTCCAGAGATACAGATTACATGAGATGACAAATTGTCTTAAAATAAAATACATACTAAAAGCTAGCGATGAATCTGAAGATGTCTTTAAGGATGCCCTTACCAGCATAAATTAAGAAACATGCGATTTTCAGGTTGAATAATGAAGTGCAAGAGAAGCAAAATACAACAAGGTCCTTCATTGTTACATGGCTAACACGCAAAGGTAAATTGACTTCGAACAATTACCATGGATAAGAGATGAGAATGATTTATGACGTCAAAAGCCATGGTCAGAAAGAAGACTTCAAGTTAAGGATCAAAGGAGATTGAGAGGATGGAGTATAAAGGGAAAAATATGAGTTATTTATAACCTCCAACTCCTTTGATAGACCGATTTTCAAGAGTCAAATGTGAGATGTTTCAATCATAAACAATTTTCAAGAGTTAAGCATTTATTTTTGCTATAAACAAGAGTAATTTATTCTCATAAACCTACAAAAATATTTTTCAACTTACTTCTACTAATCATTTTGACTTATTCGACTAATTTTCAACTAATTTGGACTTTATACTTTAGGTCATATTAGTTGACAAATAGTCAAAAATGGTAAAAAATATTTGAAAAGTATTCAGATCCGAGAATTTTTAACTGACTTTGACTTTATACTTTAGATTAGTTGATTCCAACTAAATAATCTTAAAAGCAAAATACCCGATAACTTTATATCAAATAATCTTAAAACCAAAATATAAACAAAGAAAATAAACAAAAATTTACGGGTTAAATGAATAAGAATGAGTTAGGATTCAGAGGAGAGAGAGGAAAATGAAATGGGTTTCTGCGTTTTCTAAGGATAATGCTCCAAAGCCTATTATTTCAATAAGAAAGATAAAAAAATGCAACAAAACTTGCATTTCACAAGAGCAAGAGAGAAAAATGCCTAGGGATACTTCGTTTCTAAAGCAGAGAGAAAAAATTGCACAAATGAGTCAAAAGGATGCTAGCTTGGTAGGTGAAAAGTCATTTAACTTAATGTAGGGGGTAAACTTATCCCAAAAAAATGAGGAAGTATCAAAATTATGAACTTTTAAAAACTAATTTTATTTTTAAAAAATTCATTATACATAATATCATTTTGGGATATTTTCCAAAAAGAAGGGTTTTATGGTGGGTGGATGGTTTTGAAGGAGGAGTATTATTTAGTTTTTATTTAATGAAAAATGGTTAAAAATTTTAATTAAAAATAAAACATTATTTTTGTACCTAAAATTTTAAATTATATATAATAATAATAAAATAAAATAAAATAAAATACAATCCGGGGGAAATTTATGGTAAAATAGTACATTAACGCTTAAAATGTTACTTACTTTTAGTAATTTTTTTTTACACATACATTTTACTTCTTGAATTGTCATACAAATTATATCATGAATAGCATATCAATACTTAATGTTTTTTTAAGTTGCAAACGTATATCAATACTTAATGTTTTTTTAAGTTGCAAACATATCTCTAACGTCTGAAAACCTTATTAAGACAATTCATAATTAACGAATTTATTGACAACTCTTGTTTTACTGTTACCAACAATTACTTTACGCAGTTAAATTTTTTTTTCTTCCATTATTTGACATTGTCCCCTTCATCATAGAGATGGCAATGGAATGGGTTTAGAGTAAATTTTATTATTTCTATTTCGTCCCCATATATTAAAACTCCAACCCATCCCTGTCTTATTCCTTAGCGAGTTAATATTTTGATATCCCATCCCCATTTCCATGGATATGGGGACCCCACAGCCCCTTGGACATGATTTCTCCATATAAAAATTATTATTCTATTTTATTTCATTCTTTTATCCTACTTTGATTTATATTTAACATTAGAAAAATTAATAAATTAAAATTAATAAATTAAAATTTTTCATTTTAAACTAATAGATAAAACTTCAAATTCATTCATCAAAAATATAATAATCTTTTCAACTAAACATAATATAATATCAAAAGTACTAATAATAATCACAAATAAAAATAATTATAGATTCAACACATGTAAATAAATAATAAAATAAAACTTAATTTAAATATTGATGGTAGTTCATAAATAATCCACAACAATCACATGAATCAACAATCATGATATTTTATCACTATTTCACATATTGTCATTATAGGATTTGCAAAAAAAAAAAAAAAAATTGAATTAGTTTTATATATCATTAAATTATATGTTGTTGTGTAATTATTACTCAAAGAATGATTACCTTAATCATTGACATCTTCATCTTTATATATAGTGGCATACCCATTAGTAGCAAGTGCAAAAGCATCATCCGAATTTTTTAGGAAGATATTAATGGAAAAGAAACTAGCATCATCTGAATTTTTTAGGAAGATATTAATGGAAAAGAAACTATATAAAAAGGTATAATTAATAAGAAAATTCAGTAATTCTAAAGTGACATATCTTTCTTAATAGCAGCCTACAACCAACTTTGTGCACATATTAATGCCTCTATTGTATTTGGATGAAGTCGACTACAATAGGGACTTACTAGTCTGCTACTAATACTAAAAGCATATTCAGAAGCAATAGTAGATACAAGAATAGATAACATATCTCTAGCAATAACTTGTAATGTAAGATATTTTACCCCATTCAATTTCCACCAAAACAATATATCAAAATCATTGCATCTAAGCAAAATATCCTCATATAAATAATAGTCCAACTTTATTTTTATATGAGTAGTTATTGCTCTCTTTTTTTACTTTGAATAAACTTATAAAAAGGTATAATAAATAAGAAAATTCAGTAATTCTAATGTTACATACCTTTCTTAATAGCAACCCACAACCAACTTTTAGCCCACATTAATGCCTTTATTGTATTTGGATGAAGTCGACTATGATGAAGACTTACTAGTCTGCCACTTGTACTAAAGGTAGATTCAGAAGTAACAATAGATATAGGAATAAATAACACATCTCTAGCAATATGTCACGACCTGTTTTCGGATCGCGACGGTCCTAGGATGCGGGAGATGCCAATGGCGACCGACACCTGTAGAACCCAGTATCACATGCAAAATCTATAACCATCAATTAGTTATTGATTTTACTTAATTAATTTTCATTCTGATATTCTGTAATTCTTTCTGTAATCTAGTACAGTTGGCTGTAATAATCATTATAACATGTCATATGATCATCATATAATATAAAATATCATCACATACATATACATGTTCATATCCTAACTAACCCATATATACTCCATGGAGCAGCTAGATAATGAACACCAAAAATACAAAGAATGTAATATTTTCACGAAATGACAGTAAGCAGAAATCCTCGGATGTCTGAAGATGAGATTCTGCAATCTACTCCTCTCCTGAAATGGTTAAACAAAGAAATGGTGAGTATATAAGATACTCAATGAATCTATATGCATCGTCAATAAATATAATGGTTAACATATGGAACAATGATGTCGATAGCTTAATGTGAACAATTTATAGAATCAGTAGCAGAAGGTGACAGAATAGTCAATAAGTATATCATATGCTCGATATAATATGGAAAGACAGATAAAGGGATGGACTATATGTAATCATACAGTCTCCACTAGTATTAGTATGGACTATATACGAATATACAGTCTCCAGTAATATCAATATTAGTAAGCATAAGACTGATCAGGTCTTATGACTAGGACCATAACCCTTCCCAGCTAGGGTACCAGTAATACAATGTGCACATCGTCGACAGTATATTCCCACTACCCTGTCGGAGCGGTAGCTCAGTCATGCCACATTAGGATCAATATAAGAGTAAACATATCAATAGACACCACTATGCAACAATGGTATCCTCAACTTCAATAAGTTCAATATCAGTCAAATCATTTAGCAATAGAATTAATGGCATTGCAATATATGATATACAATCAATGATAATCGGTATGGTAAACAACAAAGCTATGGAACAAAGGTTGGCTCGGCAAAAGAAATCAGTAGGCCAATTGGCATGTCAATATCGCTGGCGATGATGGAATTCAAAGGGTAGGCCTATGGAAGACAAAACAATAGGCCAAAGGCAAAACAACTAGGCATTTTATCAAACACTTGGTGGGCAACATTAAATGGGCAAAATGGCTAGGTTTTGGTGCAAAGTTATCAAAGCACATTCAACCAACAATCAATCCACATTGTAAGCAACATAATAGGAATCAAATATACAATATTAGACAGCATAAAAAGGATTAAAATAGCATAGAAATTACAAAGACAATCAAACAAAACCAAGAGCATGAATAGTGCCCAATGATTCGGCCAAAATGGGGCAATTTCATATGGTTTTCAATTTCAATCCTAAGGCAATATACATGTCGAATGATGCATATAGAACTCACCTAAGGCTTCCAATTGCCTTGAAAAATTGATTTCCACCAAAAATCTTCAAAGAAGGCAAAATGCACAACTTGTCCAATTCTTATTTTCTACACCAAAACAACCATCAATTAGTTATCTAATGGCTTCCAGTTAATATATTCTAAGATCAATTAACACAACCTAACACTAATTAACATAGCTAAGGCATACAACTTCAATTAGGTTATGAAATTTAGGGATTTCTGTCCAAATGCATCAATTAATGCAAACTGACCTCAAATCCCTTCAATTCAACTTCTAAATCATCTAAATGCACCATAAAAACAAACAAATTAATTCCTTACCTTGAATGGATGAAGGAGACAAAACCTATAAGGAGTTATTCCTTGAATTCCTTTAGCTTTTCAAGCAAATTAATGGTAGGAAATGGAAGAACAAAGCTTGAAGTTAGGTTTTCATTTATTTTTCTTAAGGAATCAAGCTTGGAAATTGAAGTAGAAATGGAGAAGAAATGAAAGGAAGGGTTCGGCCAAGAAGAACAAGGAAGAAGAAGATGGTAAAATGTTCTAAGGCATGGCTTAAATATTAAGTTACTAATGGCAAATTATCTTCTGGTCCTTAAACTATCAAATAATCATACTTTGACCCCCAACTTCTTCTGTAATTTATTCTGACAATTCTGTTGGGATTTAGATTTTAAAGTGGGGGAATCAAAAGGCTTATTTTAATTTATACTTATTTATAAAAATAGTTTTAGAGTCATTTTGTAACCCAGACAGACTCATTTGCACTATTCACCTCGAAATTCCATTTATTTACGATTTTGCCATTGGTTACTTTTTCAGTATTCCTAAATGATTTTCACTTCTTTCTTTTTACCAAAATTACACATGCATTTATGTGATCTTTTACCCCCTGGTCAAATTTAGAAATTTATCTATTGACTGGACAACTAATTTCTCTGCGGTGTTCTTGACATCGATGATTTTCGAAAAAGTAATTTATTCGCTTTCTAACTATGTCTCTAAAATTATTTTCCATCATTTCAATGCCTTTAAACCATATATTTAGAATTAATTCATGCATATAAGTTAGGACTTTTTAGGGTATTATATTCTACCCCCCTTCAAATAAATTCGTCCTTGGATTTAAATAAAATACATACCTCATTGCTGGAACATGAATGGATATATGCCTCTCATCTCCTACTCACTCTCCCAAGTGCACTCCTCCATTGACTGGTTTCTCTAGAGCACTTTAACCATAGGAATCTCCTTATTCTGTAGCTGTCTGATTTGTCGATCAATTATCTCGGAAGTTCCTCATATGACAAGTTCTCATTGAGTCCCACATCTTGTACCTCCAATATATGTGATGGATCAGACAAATATTTCCGTAACATAGAGATGTGGAAAACCGGATGCACGTGGCTCATATTAGGTGGAAGAGCCAATCTATAAGCCACATTACCTATCTTCTCAAGAATCTCGAATGGACCTATAAATCTTGGTGACAACTTTTCCCTCTTCCCAAATCTCATAATACCACTCATCGATGAGATCTTATGGAAGACATGGTCACCAACTGCAAAGTGCACATCTTTCCTCTTCGGATCGGCGTAGCTCTTCTGCCTACTGAAAACAGTCTTCATCCGATCTCTAATCATAGGCATTTTTTCCATGGTTTCTCTAACCAACTTTGACCCCTTTAGCTGCTTCTCCCCTGGCTCAACCCAACACACTGGAGATCTGCACTTCTTACCATATAGTGCTTCAAATGGAGCCATACCAATAGAAGAGTGATAATTGTTGTTATAAGAAAACTCTATCAATGGCAGATATTGATCCCAGTTACCTTTGAAATTCAGAACACACAACCGAAGCATATTTTCCAAAGTCTGGATTATCCTCTCCGACTGTCCATCAGTCTGTAGATGGAAAGCAGTATTGAATCGTAACTGAGTATTCATGGCCTCCTGAAATTTCTGCCAAAACCGGGAGGTGAACTGTGTACCCCTATCTGAAATAATCATCAAAGGAACTCTATGAAGTCACACAATCTTATCCACATACGACTATGCATACTGAGTTGTCATATAACTGGTCTTAACCTCCAGAAAATGAGCAAATTTCGTCAACCGGTCTACAATCACCTAGATGGAGTCATAACCCCTCGTAGTCCTCGGTAGACCCACTACAAAATCCATAGTAACCTGCTCCCATTTCCACTCTGGCAACTCAATCTCCCTAAGCAACCTTGATGGCTTATGATGCTCAAAATTAACATGCTGACAGGCTAAGCATTTGGAGACAAACCGTGCTACATCTCCCTTTATACCAGGCCACTAATATACATCCCTCAGATCATGGTACATCTTGGTAATCCTTGGATATACACTATATGCTGAATAATGAGCCTCTCTCATAATCCGATCCCGTGGCCCATCCATATCAAGTACACATATACACTTCCCACACTTCAGTATACCATCCTCCACTGTAAACTCTGTCATTTTTCCATTCTGCACTTCTCCCTTAAGCTTCAGTAGATAAGGATCCCTGCCCTGAGCCACTTTAATATCATTAAGCAACAGTGACTTCATCCGAATTTGGGCAATTAGAGCCTGGTTTCGATCCTGGGATCCTAAATCCAACTCCACACCCATATCTGCTAAATCCCTCATCTCTCGGATCAAGGGTCTCCTGCCAACCATGATATGAGCTAAACTACTCATGGACTTCCTGCTCAGTGCATCAGCCACTACATTGGCTTTACTCGGGTTATAAAGGATTTCACAGTCATAATCCTTAAGTAACTCCACCCATCTGTGCTGCCGAAGATTCAGATCCTTCTGCTGAAATATATACTGTAAACTCTTATGATCAGTATATATCTCACATTTTGACCCATACAAGTAGTGCCTCCAAATCTTTAATGCAAATACCATAGCTACCATCTCCAAATCATGAGTCGGATAGTTTGCTTCATGCTTCTTTAACTGACGAGAAGCATAAGCAATCACTCTCCTGTTCTGCATCAGTACACACCCCAATCCGATTCGAAAAGCATCACAATATATAATAAATTTCTCCCCCTCTAATGACAATGCTAATACTGGAGTACTTATGAGGCAAGACTTCAAATTCTAGAAACTGCGCTCACAATCATTAGTCCACAGATAACGCTCCTGTTTCCGCATCAGCTTAGTCAACAGAGTTGCAATCCTGGAGAAATCTTTCACAAACCTCCTATAATATCCTGCCATACCCAAAAAACTGCGAACTTCAGAAATACTGGTAGGCTGAGGCTAATTTGCAACTGCTTCAATCTTCTGAGGATCCACCTTAATACCATCCTTGCATATCACATGCCCAAGAAAACACACTTCAGTTAGCTAAAATTGGCATTTAGATAACTTAGCATACAACTAATGCTCTTAAAGTGTCTGTAATACAATCCTCATATGCTCCACATGCTCCTCCTTACTCCTGGAGTAGATAAGAATATCATCAATGAATATAATGACAAACTTATCCAAAAATGACCTGAACACCCTGTTCATCAGATCCATAAAAGCAGCTGGTGTATTGGTCAACCTGAATGGCAACACCAAGAACTCATAATGCCCATATCGGGTCCTGAAAGTAGTCTTAGGTACATCACCCTTCTTAATCTTCAACTGGTGATACCTAGACCTCAGATCAATCTTCGAAAAAATGGCTGGCACCTTGCAGCTGATCAAACAAGTCATTTATCTGTGGCAATGGATACTTGTTCTTCACTGTCACCTTGTTCAGCTGCCTATAAGCTATACACATCCTCAAAGAGCCATCCTTCTTCTTTATAAACAATACCGGTGCACCCCAAGGAGAACTACTCGGTGTGATAAACCCTTTATCCAATAGCTCCTGTAACTGCACCTTTAACTCTTTCAATTCAGCTGGTGTCATTATGTATGAAGGAATGGATATAGGATCAATGTCTGTATGCACCTCAATCTTAAACTCAATCTCCCTATCTGGGAGCAATCCTGGAAAATTCTCAGGAAATATATCAGGAAACTCCTGAACTTCTGGTATCTGATCAAGATCTACAGAAGACTTCTGGACATCTATCATATGAGCCAAATAGACTGAACAACCTTTTCCAATCATCCTTCTGGCCTGGATAGCAGAAACCAGATTAACTCTGAACTCCCGTATGTCACCCTGAAACTCAAACTCTGGCTATCCCTTAGGCTGAAACCTGACCTTCTTCTAATAACAATCAATAACTGCCCAATGCCTCGTAAGCCAATCCATACCCAAAATAACATTTAGCTCTAACACTGGTAGTTCAATCAAATCAGCACGCAATATGTTATCATCAATTTCAATCACACAGTCAGGATAGTAATAGTCCGCATCAACGCTCTCACCCATCGGAGTAGCAATCACTAAAGGCACATACAACAATTTCCTTTCCTTATTCAATTTAGGTGCAAAATGGGGTGACATAAAGGAATGAGTAGCACCAGAATCAAATAAGGCATCAATAATCTTATTCTGAATCAAGATAGTACCTGTGACCACGTTGTCTGATCTCTGTGTCTCCTGGGTATTAACTGCAAATACTTTGCCCTGACCCCTGCCTGCTGGGGCCTGACTACTACTGGGAGCCTGTCCTCCTCTGCCTCTGCCTCTACTTGAAGCCTCTCTTCCCATATTCTGACTCATCTGTACCATCGACTATGAAACCATAGCAGATGGCTGCTGTTCAATCCTCAAAGGATACCTGTTAGCATAGTGACCCTGTTGACCACATCTCAAGCAAGCACCAGTCTGAGGCCAACACTGCCCTCCATGTCTCCGTCCATAAAACCCACAACTAGGTATACTGGGTGTCTATGTAGCTGTTCTTGAAGAACCCTGAGAATAGGCATGTGCTGAATGAACCACTGGCGATCCCCTACTCTGCACTCTCCTCCTCTAACTAATGGCTGAAGATCGCTGATCAAATCGAGACACTAGCTCTGCCTGCTTAGGCTGGGAGCTGCTCCCCCCTCCTAATCTGAGCTCCTGGACCTCCTTTCCTCTTCTGGTCCCTCTTTGCTCTCCCTATCTTATACTTCTCTTCCATCTGTGTAGCCTTATCAATAATTGACATCAGAGAAGTGAATTATGTAGCCAACAGAGCATTATGAAGTGCAACATGTAACCCTCTCCTAAACCTACTGATTAGATCTGCCTCAGTAGGAATAATATGAGTAGCATACCTACTCAACCTTATAAACTCCTCGGCATACTCCTTTACTAATCTGTTACCCTGATCTAACTGCTCAAACTGAATCAGGTTACCGGTCTTCACCCCCTCAGTAATAAACTCATCTATCAAACCCTGTCGAAACTCAGCCCATGAGGGTGGATGCTCACCATATAGCCTGGGCTCCATCCTTCTCGAAAACCAAGTCCAAGCCTTCCCTTTTAGTAACAATCCCACCAACTCAACAGCTCTAAGCTCATAACAAGGTAGTCTCCTGATTACCTTCTTAACCTCCTCCAGGAAATCCACTGGATCATTGCCTCTGTCACCCCTGAACTCTGGTAGGTTTAGCTTTAGAAAGCTAAACATAGATACACCACCCTCCTCAATAACTCTACGGCCTCCCTGTACAGCAGGCTCCCCAGGAACCCCTACTGGCTGCACAGGAGCTGGTGCAACTGGTATTGCCTCTAGTACCATAGGTGGGGGGCACTGCTACTAAAACTGGTGGTGGCGGTACATTCTGATGTTCCCTCCTCAAATATGCTAAATCCCTGCGTAACTCCATCAATCCCCTCATCATCTCAACTCTCCAGGAATCATCTCAACTCTCCAGGAATCATCGCCCCTCTCTGTATCCTCTGTAGTTTGTCAGGATCTGGATGGACCCTCTGAAACTGAGAACTCCCTGACCAAAGACTCATTAGAGGCTACCTCTGCCTCCCTAGTATTTCTGTCCCTATCATCGGACATCTCTGTAATCTGTCAAGAAAAATAAGAAACACACTCAGTATATCACAAAAACGCAGAATACTAACCTATAACAGATGAATACAGCAAAAGATGACAAAAGAAATCATATGCTTCATGGTTTACTTAATTCTATCCCATTCTGTACTTATCCACTATTCCTCTGTAATTCAGGTACTATTCATCTGTAACCCTAAGCTCTGATATCTGTAACCTAGAGCTCTGATACCACCTCTGTCATGACTCATTTTCTGAATCGCGACGATCCTAGGATGCGGGAGATGCCAATGGCGACTGGCACCCATAGAACCCAGTATCACATGCAAAATCTATAACCATCAATTAATTATTCATTTGACTTAATTGCCATTCATTTTGTCATTCTATAATTCTTTTTGTAATCTAGTATAGTTGGCTGTAACAATCATTATAACATGTCATATGATCATCATATACCATGAAATATCATCACATACATATACATATTCATATCCTAACTAACCCATACATACCCCATGGAGCAGCTAGATTATGAACACCAAAAATATAAAGTATGTAATATTTACATGAAATGACAGTAAGCATAAATTCTTGGATGTCTGAAGATGGAATTATGTAATCTACTCCTCTCCTGAAAAGGTTAAACAAAGAAATGTTAAGTATATAAGATACTCAGTGAATCTATATGCATTGTCAATAAATATAATGGTTAACTAATAGAAAAATGATGTCAATAGCTCAATGTGAACAATTTACAGAATCAGTAACAGAAGGTGACAGAATAGTCAATAAGTATATCATAGGCTTGGTATAATATGGAAAGACAGATAAAGGAATGGACTATATGTAATCATACAGTCTCCAGTGGAATCCGTATGGACTATATGCGAACATACAGTCTCCAGTAATATCAATATCAGTAAGCATAAGACTGATAAGATTTTATGGCCAGGACAATAACCCTTTCCAGCTAGAATACCAGTAATACAATGTGTACATCGCCGACAATATATTCCCACTATCTTGTCGGAGCGATAGCTCTGTCAAGCCACATTAGGATCAATATAAGAGTAAACATATCAATGGACACCATTATGCAACAATGGTATCCTCAACATCAATAAGCTCAATATCAGTCAAATCATTTAGCAATAGAATTAATGGAATTGCAATATACGATATAGAATCAATGATAATCGGTATGGTAAACAACAAAGGTATGGAACAAAGGTTGGCTAGGCAAAGAAAATCGGTAAACTATAGGCCAAAGGCAAAACAACTAGGCATTTTGTTAAACACTTGGTGGGCAACATTGAATGGGCAAAATGGCTAGGATTTGGTGCAAAGTTATCAAAGCCCATTCAACCAACAATCAATCCACATTGTAGTCAACATAATAGGAATCAAATATACAATATTAGACAACATAAAAAGGTTTAAAATAGCATAGGAATTACAAAGAAAATCAAACAAAACCAAGAGCATGAATAGTGCCCAATGGTTCGGCCAAGATGGGGCAATTTCATATGGTTTTCAATTTCAATTCTAAGGCAATATACATGTCAAATGATGCATATAGAACTCACCTAAGGCTTCCAATTGCCTTGAAAAATTGATTTCTACCAAAAATCTTCAAAGAAGGCAAAATGCACAACTTGTGCAATTCTTATTTTCTACACCAAAACAACCATCAATTAGTTATCTAATGGCTTCCAATTAACATATTCTAAGATCAATTAACACAACCTAACACTAATTAACATAGCTAAGGCATACAACTTCAATTAGGTTATGAAATTTAGGGATTTCTATCCAAATGTATCAATTGATGCAAACTAACCTAAAACCCATTCAATTCAACTTCTAAATCATCTAAATGAACCATAAAAACAAACAAATTAATTCCTTACCTTGAATGGATGAAGGAGCCAAAACCTATAAGGAGTTATTCCTTGAATTCCTTTAGCATTCCAAGCAAATTAATGGTGGGGAATGGAAGAAAAAAGCTTGAAGTTAGGTTTTCTTTGATTTTTCTTAAGGAATCAAGCTTGGAAATTGAAGTAGAAATGGAAAAGAAATGAAAGGAAGGGTTCAGCTAAGAAGAACAAGGAAGAAGAAGATGGTAAAATGTTCTAAGGCATGGCTTAAATATTAAGTTACTAATGGCAAATTATCTTCTGGTCCTTAAACTATCAAATAATCATACTTTGACCTCAACTTCTTTTGTAATTTATTTTGACAATTCTGTTGCGATTTAGATTTTAAAATGGGGAATCAAAAGGCTTATTTTAATTTATACTTATTTATAAAAATAGTTTCAGAGTCATTATGTAACGCAGACAGACTCATTTGCACTATTCACCTCAAGTTCAATTTATTTACGGTTTTGCCGTTGATTACTTTTTTAGTGTTCCTAAATGTTTTTCACCTCTTTATTTTTACCAAAATTACACATGCATTTATGTGATCTTTTACCCCCTGTTCAAATTCAGAACTTCATTTGTTGACTGGACAACTAATTTCTCGGCGGTATTGCCGATACCGATGATTTCCGGAAAAGTAATTTATTCGCTTTCTAACTGTGTCTCTAAAATTATTTTTCATCATTTCAATGTCTTTAAACCATATACTGAGAATTAATTCATACATATAAGTTAAGAATTTTTAGGGTATTACACAACAGCTTGCAATGTAAGATAAGTTAGGACTTTTTAGGATATTACACAATAGCTTGCAATGTAAGATACTTTGCCCCATTCAATTTCCACCAGAGCAATATAACAAAACTATTGCATCAAGGCAAAACATCCTCATCTAAATAATTATAGAACTCTATTTTTATATGAGTAGTTTTTGCACTCTTTTTACTTTGAATAAACTTATCAAACTCACATAAAGCTGCAGAATCACTTCTAAAAGAAGTCATGTCTAATCGAGTAAATCAACATCAAATGCTCTATTCAAGTTCATCATAATCTGATAATCCTTCATCAAGTCATATCTTAACTTGTGAATTTTATCAATTTGAATTAATGACTAACTTCCATAAACTCTTGGAAAGTAAAACTCAACCATTGTCATCTTATATCTTGGATATAGGACATCAACAACTCCTATAATCTCATGAATTACACTCCAATATTTTTCAAACTTTGTCAATATATTTGATGCCATTTTACTAATTAACTTTATAGGAAAAATGAGCTATTGAGACAATTCTAATTTAATCTAACATATCTTAGTAAAATACTTATTAGCATTGGGAAATATTGTTCCAGAAAATAACTCAATGACATTGTAGAACAACTCTAATCTATCATAAATTTCATTTGCAAACTCTCAATCATTCTCTGTAGTCAAATTTCTATATTGATACTCACATTGTTTTAATTGTGCAAAAACATCCTTATATCAAGGCAATTTTAACCATTAAATATGTAGAATTCCACCTAGTTGGGCAATCCAAACCTAATTTTTTAGTAAAATAAATGCACAATTGCCTTGCAGTTTCTTCAAACTTTTCTTATCTTTTAGGTGTTGCAATCCAATATACCACACAATCCCACTCCTAATCACATCCAATCCATCTTTTATAATCAAATTAACAATATGTGCATAACAATGCATGTGAAACAAATAACCAGGTTGCAATAAGTGCTCAACTTGCAATTTATCTTTAACTACTTCAATAAGAGAATCATTTATAGAACAATTATCCAATGTGATAGTAGATATTTTTTTGACAATATTCCAAGCCAAGAAACTTTCCACCAGCACATTTGCAAGAGCGGACAAGGCATATAAACAAACCTAAATCATTTTCAAATATAAAAATAAATAAAAATATTTTATATATTTATATTAAAAGCACAATAATATATATCACTCCAAAAAGATGTAGCATTAATGTAATATAAATTTAAACTAATATATAATACCCTAAAATTATACTTTGTAAAGTCCAAGAGCTATCTATAAAGTGTGTTGTAATAGCCATGAAACCATTCTTTTGGTTACTAGAGGTCCACATATCACTTGTTATGGCCAGTCTACTTTCATTTTTTCTCCAATATCCTTATTGCATTTTTCTTTTTCATGGTCATAAATTTTCAATATATTCTTCTTAACAGTATTTCTAGAAGTACATTTCAACAAAGGCTGAATAATATTTATAACCTCTTAAACCCAATATGTTCCATAATAGACAGAAAATATTCATATAAGATGATCATACTTACCAGGTCTTTTTTTCCTTTTTCTTCGTTATTAGAACTAGAACTCATTTCTCCTTTCTCATTATTTGTTAAAATCATTTGCCTAATATCTTTTGAATTTCTTCTTGGACATCTTTTGAAGTGATCATGCAAGTGTTTTGTCCCACTTTTTGCTTTCCCTCCAAGATATTTATTGCAATAATTACATTGGGCTTTATCTTCTCCACTAATTTTCACTTTTTTTTAAAGTAATCCCATGTAACACTTCTAAGCTTCGAATTTTTTTGACATTGTCACACTCATCATCTAGCACAATGTTTACTTCTTTCGTATCCTTAATTAGTGTTGATGGATTGGAACCTTGGGTTAGCTCAATAGATGCTGATGGATTGGAGCCTATAATTGGTATTGATTATTGAGAATAATATGCTTGTAATGACATATTGAACATATAAACGACAAATAAGTAATTAAAAATATAAATTTTAAAATTCACACTGCACAGTTAGCATTTTGGGATGAACTACATATATATATATATTAGTGTATACAATACATCTGGAGTTACTATATACACTAAAAAAAAGAAAGAAAAAACTAAAAACAAGCACTATATATATAAACTAAAAGCAAAAGTAAACAAAACAAGCACTGTATCAGTTTGATTTGTTGAGTAGTTTGGAGAAGTTATATCACATATTATAATCTCAAAACTAAAACCAAAATTCAATAATTTGTTATCAGTTCATCAAAATTGAAAAGTAAATTTTACTATTTGACGTTAAATTCTTTAATATATTTGTAAGACGATTTTAATGTTAATTAAATGCTAGATTGATAAATTGAAGTTGAATTAATAACAAAAAATTAAGTTTAATTAGTTTAATAGATATTTATAAATGCATTGTTCTAATTGTCCATATGTATTTTATATGACTTTATACATGTATATTTTTAGATATGAAAATTATAGCTTCGTACTATATTAAATCATGATGATATATTTTTTTCCTGCTTATATACATACAAAAAACAGAACAAACATTTTATATATAGACTAAAAGCAAAAGTAAACAAAACAAGCATTATATCATATAAAGTATTTTATATAAATTAACACAACAATAAGTCAACAACTTAAATATAATAATTATTTTTTTATTCATGAAAAAATAAATAAGAGAGTTTACCTGTCACAATGAATTTGTTTTGACAATTGAGATGCGACTCCAACTTAAAGAGAAAGAGAGTGACTTAAAGAAAGTGTCACACCCCAGAATCACCGTGCAACGGTACTAGGGCAATAATAGGTATAAGGTCACTGTATACCTGTAAAACTCCTAACTAACTTGGATCAAACATACAACACATACTAGCATCATGCCAAACATTCATATCTTATATATATCTCATCAACGTGATATGACATTTCCTCTTGTTCCTTACCGATCAAAAGATAATTCTAACATCAATATGGAATAAGGAAAAGTTTATAATGCCGTCCATGGCAATAAAAGAACAAGCAACATCACACACATCTACGAAACTTTTAAGAGTATACTTCTCATAGACATGAATACATATATATAATTCAACTATTATCCAAAAATATTATATAAAAGAGTCTTCTTGTGGAGAAGGAAATCAAGAAGCTTTGTCTCTAGGATTAACTCTCTCTCGAACTAAGCTAGAACCTGAAATCCACAGAAGAGTGGTGAGCTTTCAACTCGGTAAGATGTGAACAATCATAATGAATAACATATATAGAATACCTAAATAGCAAATTTTGAACATGTACCAGGGTACTATAAAGAAATCTTAACATATATATTAATATCATAAGTGCTTACAAATGGTAGCACTATCCAATCATTTCATAATACATATATGAATATCAAATCATAATTCTTTTTAAGAACATAAGTGCCTATAAATAATGACATTATCAAATAAACATAACATAGAACTAATATCATATTATAACGTTTGGGTAGCCTTGCTACCTTCACGTGGCACATAGGGTTGCACAGGCATATGACTAGAGCTCTTGATCCCCTTTAAGTGTAACACTAATACTATACCCTATCAGTCAGGTTTCCTCTGTGCACATTGGACCAATGAATTAACTCCTATTAGAAAAAGCGTTCTATAATATATGTTTCATGATATACATATCATGCATTGGTTCAACAGTAATTAAAAGTAATCAAGAGCTCACAAATAACATATCATATTATACATAATAAAGGCTTATTAATGAACTTAGTCTAAGAAAAACAACCAAGTCATTATCAATATTCAAAGATTTTATTTAAGGAGGTTTTCAATATATTGAACTCATAAATAACATATACATATATATGAATATAATATACTTTAGCAAAAATTCTCATATGAACAATCATACATATGAAACGAAATCCTCACTTACCTCTTAGCACCAAAAAGCTTTATAGCCAAGCTCAACTCTTGCTCAAATCCAAAAGATCCTTAATTCCTTAAGTTCTCTTCTCCTCTCCTAAATAAAATACCCAAAATTTTAAAATTTAGGGTTTTCTCAAAACAATCACATAAAATAATCCTCCATAAATTCTAATCTCCTTAGAGTCTCTACAAATAAATTCTAGCATTAATTTAACCATTAATAGAGGATGAATAATAATTATAGAGAAAATCTATTATTTACAGCCCTTTTCATCCAAAAATCATAAATCATCATAACTACTAAATCTAACCATAAATATTAGTCATTAATGCTCATAAAAAAATCACCCACAACTTAAAAATAACTATTCTAGCTAACAAAAAACTTAACTCAAGTTAGAGAGAAGATTTGAGAAAATTACCTTATTTTTTTTTCCAAAGAAATTTTGAAGAATTTGGTTTGAATTGATGCTCTTATAGTCATTAATTTGTGTTTTCTAGCATTAATAAGGTTTAATTGGAGTATTAAAATCTTAGAAATGAGGAAAAATAACTTATGGTTGAGAGGAATAGGAAATGGAAAAGAAGAGAAAAGAAAAAAGAAAGAAAATGAAGTTTTGAAGAAAAGCTACTGCCAAATATCCTGAGCTTACTGTTCACGCGCACTGTTCACATTATCTATTCATGCTACTGTTCACAAGCACTGTTTACGAATATTGTTTATGAACACTATTCACGACAGAAGCTGAAAAAATTTTACTTCAACAGCACATACTAAACTAGCTCTATCTTGAGCTACAGAAGTCTAAAAGTCTCGATTCTTCTTTCCACTTAAACTGGACACATGAGACTACAACATATCCCAAATTCTTTCTTTAAAGCCTTGAACATGAATTCACAAAATTCTGCATAAATATAAAATCTGAAATTCAAATCAAAATAAATAAATCTCACTTCCAAAACAAACATTCCATAACAAATCTTATATATATCTAATTACAAGAATTTCAGAATACATACAAGCAAAAGAAATCTCAGGTATTACATTCTCCCCTCTTAACAAAAATCGTCCTCGAATTTAAAGAATTTATCTTAAACTTGAAATAGGTGGGGATACTTAACTTGCATGTTCAACTCACTCTCTCAAGTGCATTCTTCCATAAGTCTTTAACCATTGTTATCTCTTTGTTCCTTATCTTCTTGATCATCTTATCAATGATGGCTACCGGAACCTCTTCATAAGTCAAGTCTTGCTGGAATTCTACCTCTCGAGCTTGCAACACATGGGAAGGACCTGTAACATATTTTTGAAGCAAGGAAACATGAAAGGTTGGATACACATTGTCCAAGTGAGGTGGCAAGGCTAATCTATAAGAAACTTCTCAAATTTTATCCAACACCTTAAATGGCCTAATGTACCTTGGAGATAGCTTGCCTTTCTTACCAAATCTTAGAACTCCTTTCATAGGTGAAACTTCAAAAACACCAACCATGAAACAAAGATCTTTTCTCTTAGGATCGATAAAGCTCTTATGCCTATTGAAAGCAATCTTCAATCTTTCTCTGATGATAGGGACCTTTTCTGCTGTATACTGAATCAATTCAGGCCCTTTAACATGCTTCTCTCCCACTTCATCCTAACACAAAGGAGACTTATACTTTCTACCATACAAAGCCTCGTAAGGAGCCATTTTGATGGTAGAATAGTAACTATTATTGTAGGCAAACTCTATCAATGGCAAATGCTTATCCCAATTACCTCTAAAGTCTAGAATGCATATTATCAACATGTCTTCTAGAGTTTGGATGGTCCTCTCTGATTGCCCATCTGTCTGGGGATGAAATGTTGTGCTGAAATCAATCTGAGTACCCAAAGACTCTTATAGCTTCTGCCAAAATCTAGATGTGAACTAAGCTCCTTCATTAGTGATAATAGAAACTGAAATCCCATGGAGTCTTACTATCTCATCAATATACATCTATGCATACAGAGAAGCTATATAGGTTATATTGCCTGGCAAGAAATGAGCTGACTTGGTCAATCTATCCACAATTACCAAGATCGAGTTATGCCCACTTGAAGTCCGTGGCAACCCTACAACAAAGTCCATAGTTATCCTTTCCCACTTCCACTCTGGCAGTGGCAATTGTTGAAGTAAACCCAAAGGCTTCTGATGCTCAAATTTAACTTGCTGACAAGTCAAAATATCTTGCCACAAACTTTGCCACATTCTTCTTCATCCCACTCCACCCATAAGAGCTCTTGATGTCATGGTACATCTTCGTAGCACCTGAATGAACACTACAGCTGGAATGATATGCTTCCTTAAGAATCACATCTCTTAAACCATCGATTGCTGGAACACATACTTGTAATATCCGCTATTTTGAAGTGTAATTTGTTAATTTTATTTGTTTGGAGAATTTTAAATTTTAAATGAGAAGTTTGAAAATTTCAGAAACTTTGTTTTGAACTGCAGCAGAATTCAGTGTTGGCCATTACTTGCTCTTAAA